>JAQGBT010001984.1:0-27048 GCA_034698585.1 Disparrhopalites patrizii | reverse complement strand
AAAGACAGAGAGAAAGAGAGAGAGAAAGACAGAGAGAAAGAGAGAGAGAAAGACAGAGAGAAAGAGAGAGAGAAAGACAGAGAGAAAGAGAGAGAGAAAGAGAGAGAGAAAGAGAGAGAAAGAGAGAGCGAACGGACGGAGGGGGTGAACCCCCCAGAGCAAATCGTGATTGCAATGTAGTATATGGGAAAGCCACAGTAAATCACTTTCATTTAATGTACTGTTAACTCAACTTGAAAAGAGACCTTTTATGTAAAGGTGTGCATACTTCCCTCATAATGAACTGTTTAAATGGTAAAATGCAAAGATAAATGAGAGATTAAATGCAGGATGATTAATCTGATTCAATTTGTCCAGTTGAGGGGAATGACGTGACCACACGCCATACCATTTATCCTCAATTAAGTTATTTCCCTCTCGCCTACTCACGCTTTCCGTCTCTCTTGATCTCACTTTCTCTCTCTCTCTCTATCTCTTTCTCTCTCTCCTATTTCTGACTTTCTCTCTCTCTCTCTCTCTCTCTCTCTCTCTCTCTCTGCACCTCTTAAACATTCCGTTTGATGCTGAGCCTATTGAAGCTGTCGAGTTAACTCTGGGATTATCATGTTATTCAACAGTGTACGATCCGAAAAGTTACACCAGCCAATGTATGTCCATGTTTTTCCTATCCCGGAAACTCCACGGCTGTAACAGTCCGCTCCGTCCATCCTCCCTAATATGCACATACAAAAGCCCACAGAGAGAAATCAAGTTGGTTGTGTAGGAAACGTGTATAATAGTAAGTAATTTGAGTGAAAACACTGGAATTTCTTGGTCTGTCTGCCTCGAATCAAGTTCCACCATGGAACCAATTATACAGCAGCCACCGGCCACAGATTCATAATCATGTAGAAGAAAAAAAAACAAGTATCCAAATACACCACAAGTTTCCTATTATTATATGAATGAGCTGACGGAGTGAAATGAGCCTAGTCCTATATGTAATAGTTGTCAGAAAAAGCCCCGAAAATGCAGGCTCATTCCAAGCTCCTATGTCTCTGTGGTTTCAAATTCTAAATGAATTGATGAAATCACCCATACACTAAAGGCTTTTCAGTGGCAAAATTTCCCTCCACCCTCGCTATTTTGTGGTGATGATGCCTAGAAAATAATGCACTTGAAATGCGAACGTGTGGCTACACCAACACAAGAACTTGTTCCATCCCGGCTTTCCCCGCATACTTAGCTTCCGGTAGTACAAAATATATTCAGTCTGCAACGGACTGAGAGTAAACAGACGAAGATGTTTTGAGGAGTGAGAGGAACTCAAGTGAACCTTCTAATTGGTCTTCTCCATCCCTAATATATACCCGTTAATAAAATCCTTATTGACTTCGCACGTGCAGGAAGGAATTAAGGGAGAAATAATTAGAAAAAAATCACAAAAAAATTACAAAAACCCTGGCTATGCATACCTATGTGGAATTTTATTATGAGACCAGGGCCCAATATGATCTGCTAGACTTACTTTTAAGCCGTGGATTTTGATACCAGTGGGCTAAGAAATAGCTTAGGACTTAGCACCACAGTGATAGTGTATGCTCATCTGATCATCAGTCTCTCCATAGGAAAAGTGGCCCGGGGCAAGCGGGAATGGTTTGTGAAAAAGAATGACTATGAGCTTTATGCCCGTACTTGAAGCTTAAAAGTAGTTAATTTCCTTTGATTTGTATACGAGCCCATTAAGTACAGGAGAGGCTCTCGGCTCACCTCTTCCCTCTCTGGCTCTCGCTACAATGCAAGTCCTCCCATTCCTCAGATTCTTACATGCCTTCTACAAGTTAGCCGGAACCAATAACAAAGCCTCATGACGAGTTGTGAATCTTGTAACTTTGTCTTCCACTACAAAACTCTCCTTTGGCCGTTCTCGTGTGAGTGAGTAATACTTCCACACGACAGCAAAATACGGATGGCTCCTACTACTAGCAATAGTAATGGTAGGCCCGGCATAGGCACTCCTATTGGCATCATTAGTATAGTGGTAGAGAGGGGATTTCATGAGCTGTGGCTTAGCACTTAGCACCATCACGTATTATTGCTGACTGAGGCCAGAGACTCAGCCGAGCATTGGGAGACGTGAGCTTTTTTTTTGGGTATAACGATAACCAACTGCCCATGCTCGGTCATCCCTGACTATTAACACTTCTAAT
The DNA here is from genome assembly GCA_034698585.1 of Disparrhopalites patrizii. NCBI lineage: Eukaryota > Metazoa > Arthropoda > Collembola > Symphypleona > Sminthuridae > Disparrhopalites > Disparrhopalites patrizii. Next base: position 24,859 of record JAQGBT010001984.1, on the reverse strand, counting down.
TCATTCACTCCCGGTGATTAGTTGGCCATCGGCCGACACTACTGAATGAACTCTTCAGCCCCCACTACTCCCTTTACCCGGCAAAAAAAAAACACCCGCCTCTTTCCTTCTCATTCATATACACTGGCTTCCGTATTTGTGGGGGAAACTATGAACGGGCCTCGTAATTACTTGACCAATTACCATGTGTGCTCATCTCACCCATGCGTATACTACGGGCTCAGTGGTCAAATGTGTTTGGTAAATAAAATACGATGAGGCTGAAATACCCGGGGGAAGCTTTTGGCTTTGTACAGAACAGATACATTCCCTTGGAGGTAATACTCTCAGCTGTTGGATGGCTTTTCACGTGACGGTTTCTATTAGGTATAGCTATACATTTCTTCCTATTTAATGGTTGGGAACTCAGTTTTTCAGTAATATAAAAGAAGGATCATTCATTATAGGTATATCTAGGGTGATATAATGAACCTGTACATGTCGTAATTGCCCCTTAAATAGTACCTGTACAAGTGAGATTCTATGCCACCAGTTAAACTTCCTTTTATTTGTGGCTTGTCTTCAGTAACTGGAATGGGGAAAGATTTAAGGGAAATATGATTCTTCTCAAGATTTTAACCTACAAATAGAAGGAAGACCAGTACGGACAGACAGAAAGGGAAAGTTAGTTTTTTTTTTGTATGTATTGCTCCAAAAAATCATTCCCATTCTTATGAGTTCCTGATGATTTAAATGTAATTTAAAGTCTTAAAAAATGACATTTCTCCCACAAAACGTGAAAGAGTTGGCCAGAGCTAAGATTGTGGATGGAGAAGGTTGAAGAACTATTATTTAACTTTCACATTACACCCTTTTTCCCTTTATCCTCTTCCCTCCACTATTTTTCCTTTCTCCCCCATTCCCTCTCTTTGCCTCCTGTTGTAAGAAAAAAACGTAGGTATTCCGTCTCCTATCTCCTCAATATCTCCAGGAAATCACTTCAAATTGGTTCAAAACCTCCCTACAAATAAATAGTAAACGTACAGCTTTCTACGAGAACACAGCCTAACCTACCTTTCGCTCCCAACTCTTATCGGAAGGTCGTAATTAAATTTTAGAAAATCATTAAAAAAATTATTATCATTCCCTTCATGACTCACCACAGTTTAAATGTATAAAGACTTGAAAACAAAAAATTCATTTCATTGCAAAATAAATGCTGTCTCTTTCCAAATCATATCAATGATTTTACATGGGAAGCTGGAATTGGGGGAAGATGATACACAGACTGGCTATCAAATACATATGGAGAACAATACCCACTTGAAAGCCCACCTCCAACGGATATATAGTAGTATAGAAAAGTGTAAAAGAAAAGCTATTCACTTTCAGAAGTGATTTTTTGTACCCCTCCACATTTAAACCGGTCGAACTTGGTAATAAAGGTGGACCAAAGGGAAAGTTGTGCTATGGCAGTGGTGAATGTATTGGAAAAACCGGCAAAAGCGAGCAGAGGACAGAGAGACAAGGCCGATGAGCACATGGAGGGATTTCCTCCCTCGGAAACGTTCAAAGTGCGGCCTTCCCACTTAACTGCGTACATTACATACACTCCATGCTGTCTTTCGTTGGGGAAGGAGAAAGGTTTCCGGAAATAAAAAGCAGTATAAAAGACACGCTTTTTTTTTTTTTTTTGCAAAAAAAAAAGCATGGGTAACTTATTGATGTTACATCCTACCTTCAACTCTGCCAGGAGGTTGATTTGCTTCTTAAAATAATTAGTCACTTGTCAATTTCTTTACGTGTGGATCAGCTGATATTTTTAAAACACGATAGAGGAGCACCCCGGAAGTTTGCCATTCAAAAAATCCCGAGTCTTTTTTTGTTTTTGCTGGAACAGGTGTTAGATTAAACGACAAATGAATTCTGTCCGAACGAAAGTAACTCACTTGATGAGGACCAGTTACACGATAAATTAAAAAAAATTTGTTCAAACAATGTTTACTTGTCAAAAACAATTACTGTAATTTCCTTTTGAGGCAATGGTATAAATTAGGAACACACACTTATATAAAATCCTTTTCCGGAATGACTTTGTGGGCCGAAAATGACCGGCTTCAATAATGGATTGATCTGAGTCTTCTTAATTATCACACTCACGCAATTTCTTTACATAAATCATTGATAGAAGTTTGTATAACTTTCTCCTTTCTGTCCCATTCAAAATGAAAAAAAAGAACAAATATTCAAATAGTGTAATACCTTTTTTTAAATTTTAATTTCTCTTATGTGCTAGCACTAGCAATAAAACAAGTTTCATTCACCAATAATACTTAATTGTTTACGTTTTTTGAGGTAGTTGTGTTTTTGAGGTAGTCGTTTAGACCCCTTTCACATATTATATAATACTTGTTGTTTTCACAGTAAGTCACCATTTTTTTTTAAATGTTTATAACCCGTATCTGTGCGTGCACTGACTCTGTACACGTCGTAGCAGTACCGTATACTAACTGTTCATAAAACATTTTATTCAACTTTTTGTACAAGTTTATTTTTTTTTATCTATTATAAAACTTTTAAAACTAATTCTTTCATAACATATTCCCTCTAAATTTAGAATTATTTAAAAAAAATCACATTCACTTTTATTTTTCCTGAATGTAGCGTAAACATTTAATGTTTATATCCCGTCTAAAAATTGGACTCTTGTAGTTTTATGTGTATAGAGGTAGGTATGTGTGTAATAGATATATAACTTCTTGAGTGTTGTAAAACTACAAGTAATAAATAATTTCTTTCTTGTTGCCCGTATACATTTCCTTATGTACCTGAGATTTTTTCAGTATTTTCCAGTCTCTCTCTTTTTTGGAGCTCAATAAATCCTCTTTGCTCCTTGGGAGCAGAGCGCGAAAAAGGAGATATCAGCGATGGAATATATTTTTTTTTTTACTCCCCTATAATAATTGTATTTTTTTTTGTACGAATAACGATTGTATAAAACTAAATACTGTCAAATTTTAAAGAAAAGGCCGTCTTTTCTAACATTTTCCTGAGTTATTATAAAGAATCACACTTTTTGTTTTGTTTTTGGCCTTTCTCTCTCCCCTACCGCACGAGGCTCCTTCCTTCCCCCATGTCGTTCATGGTGAGTGAAAAGCGTTAAAGCCGGAGAGTGGCAAAAGGTCTTCGTCTCTATACCCAACACACTTCTCTCACGACTGGGGAGAAAAGCCTCACTATCAACTATTAGACCACGTGCTTTTTTTTACCCCTTTCTTCCCTAGCCCCGCATTATCAGCCGTAGAAAGTTAAAACCTAGGCGAAATGTTAAAGGCCTTTCTCCTATACAGATTCCTCAATCTTTCCTTTACTCCCTTGTAAGAGACACCAGTGAATTAAAAACACAAATACATTCAACTGGGATTACATCAATATGAAGAACACGTAATTTTATAAGTATATTGTATTTTTTTTTAAATCCTTGACTTGTCCAAATCACTAACAGAGTAATTTATGTGTCTCTTAGAATTATTTTAATAACTTAGTGAGGTAGCAGCAGCTTTGTTTTTTGTTTCTGAATGCACGACAGAAGAATTGTATTTTTAATTGTAAGAATTGTAAAGAAATGTATTTTTTTTTTCAAAATAATTTTGTCTGTAGCTAGTCACATGTGACTGTCTCTTCGTTCCCCAAATCTCCTACACTAATCTATGTATGTAGTCACAAAAAGTAATCTGTAATCTCTTGTTAGTAAGATCTTGTTTGTAACACAAACATATGTATAATGACAATTAATCTAACAGGGGCAAAAAAAGCGTCCTCAAAATGTTGTGTGAGTTTGGACTAACTAAAAACAGCTCGTATTTAAACACGTGACCAATGATGGCAAATTGAGATGGAACGAGTAAAAAACAAAAGGAAAAAAGGAAAGTGAAATTTTAATAAATGTTTTTGATTTTTAACGACAGTAAAACGGAAACTGTGGAGGAGGGGGAGGCAGATATTATTCAAAATAATAATTCAAAATAAATAAAAAAGTGAGTACATGGACAGGAAGAAGGAACATTTCGTAAAGAGAGCGGAAGGGGGTGAAAAAAAAAACCGATTGTGAAATAAGTTGCTATGTAAATTTATGTGAAGTGTTCAAAAAGACGTGAAGGTTTTTCGGGAAACTTTTTATCCAGAGAGCTTTTGCCGGAGGATTTTCTGGGGAAATGTGAAAGGGGAGAGACCGTGTGTGTGAATGTGTTGTATGGGAACGTCAACAACGCATTCCTGGGAACCCAAAGTTAATGAATCCGATTAGACAATAGATATGAAGAACGCACGCGCTCATTCTACCCTTCGAATACACACACGTTGCATACGTGTGCATCATGTAAATATGCAAATATAATTCATCCGGAACTTTTTCCGCTCTTTCCCCTCTCTTTCTCTCTCCCTCACTCTCTGCCTCCTCTGCTTTTCTTTCAATTCAACCAGACGTCCACAACGTCACTTAAACTTTTTCTTCACATATCACATAACAAACACATGCACACACATACACACACACACACACACACATATATATATACACGTTCATTTCGCTCCCATTTCAGAATTACAGATCTCAGACTACTTTTTCCTTTTCCCCTTGTTACTCCTCTTTCCTCATCTCTCTCTCTCTTTCTCTTTCTCTCTATCTCTTTCTCTCTCTCTTTCTCTCTCTCTCTTTCTCTCTCTTTCCTCATCTCTCTCTCTCTCTCACTCATTTTCTGTTTTCCTTGTAGCAGCCTCCAGCTCACTCTTTTTCAAAACTCCAACTCATCTCTTTCTCTCGTTTACTCCCAGCACCACACATCCCTTGCAAATCTACACACACACACATACACACACTCACGTAAAATGTATGGATGTACATACATACACGCTTTATTAATCAGAGCGTTTGAGAACATCCCCCCATCCCTCTCAACCCCTCTCTCTCATTCTCTCTCTCACTCACTCTCTCTCTCTCTCTCTCCCTTTCTCTCTCTTATCTACTCGTCCTTTCCCTTATACCCCTCAGAAATAGTGCATACTCCAGCATTTTTCAACTTGCTTTTCTCCTCGAATCATTTTAATTTTTCCACAACAATTATTTCTTCTGTCTGCATAGACTAATACATGTATACGTTCGTCCTATCCTTCCTTCACAGCTTTCTTTTCTCACTCCTTTCTCTCTCTCTCTCTCTCTCTCTCTCTCTCTTTCTTTCTCATGCATATACATATCCAACATCTTTCTCATGTATCTAACTCCAGTAACAGTCAGAGTTCCATCTACGTCCTCATTTTTCCCCCTTCTTCTTCTCCCTTCTCTTTCTCTGCGACGTCCCATTCAACACATTCTCTCTCAACGTGAGTATTAATGCCATTCCAGCCAGGTTTTTGCCACACACAAGTTCTCAAAAACTCTGCTTTTTCTGTATCATTGTATACGCATGGATTGGGAGTGGAGATATGTAGTACACATACGTTCTTTACTGTGACTATTCAAATAATATTCTTTCGCCTTGGTTCAGCTTGTCTCGTGACCAGCAACCCCTTTATTTCTCTCTCTCTCTCTCTCTCTGTCTTTCTCTCTCTCAACGTCTCCGCTGTATTCCCCGTAATTATCCCCTTCCCCAAGTCCTCCCATACCACATCCTACCACATTACTTATACCCACTTGCTCCTGCATCACTCAGAGCTTGTTTTCCTCCCTAAGACAAAGAATAAACTGTTTTTCTATGAGGGGCATAAACAAAAAAAAAAGAAATCGGCGGGAAAGGAGAGAAGAAAGCACCCGTTTACCCCTTTCCAATTAACGACTGGGGCTGCAACAAGGTCCAATTCTGGGTAGAGTGTTCTGGATTGGGACAACTTGAGACAGAAGGACAAAACTTTTAATTCCAAAAGAGAAAGTTTAGTGTACATACCTACATTTTGAGGATACTTGTGGGATGCAAAAGCCAATATTTTAAACTACTACAAATCGAAAATAAGATTGGGAATTAAATTAATTAACAATAAAAATAGAGCCTAAAAGAAATCACCGGGATAAAAAAATAAGAAGGAAATAGAGGGAAGAAAAATATGAAGGCTTTCCTTAAATGTTTACATAAGACTTGCTATGATGACGTATTGAAATAACATTAAAATAACTACTGAATGAAAAGATGACGAAAGAAGTTTATCCCTTCAAGGCACCCCTAAAAACCCGTTTGGCTTGGGACTACTCGCTAACCTGGGAAGGAATTCCGTAAAAATACATTACTCATACACATCCGTCTTATCCCACGTAATAGGAAGCCATTTACATTTACGAAGTGAAAGACAAAGACTTTCCACTCACTTTCTACCATTCCTTGTCATCACAAAGCAATGTCGTTCTCCATGGGAAAAAAACATTCTCCCCTCCCCTTTCATAGCCATTTTATACCATTTGTATCTCTTTTGTAAAATGGAAGTATCCTCCCCCAATCCTGAGTGTACCCTGCTAACGTAGGGCAGTCTCCACCTCAACCGCAGTCTTCCCTCAAAAAATGAAAGCACAATTAGGTATGAGAGAAAACACAAATTAGGTAAAAGAATGAGGCTTTCACATTGTGTTTTTGCACTTATTATTTGTATTTATTAAAAAAAAAAACATTCCTACTGCACATAGAAAAAAAAAAGGAATTCTCCAGACTTAAAGCCACGATCATGTCCCAGTCATTAAATGTGTGTCGGATCGTCATAGTAATAATAATGAGAAAGCACCCCAACCAATACACATCATTGTGAATTATCTACGACTACATACTTTCCCCTTAGATTCCCATTAAATGACGTACATACTTATGTGGGGGAAAGTACAATGTGCCCAAAATTCGGCTTGTACTATTCTGCCACTTGGATGTGTTATCCATGTGTGTGTGTGTCCACATTGTGCAATATGGGAGTGCATCTCTCATCAAGGAGAGAAAAGGGTTGTTGGACGCCAGAAGTGGGAAGACGGCGAGAAGGAACACAAGACGAGCCTTGCCTTAAGTACAGCTTGATTCTTGGGTTCTCTTCATCCACTATTTCTCTCTTATACATTCCATATATATAATACGTAAGTATGTATGTAAATGTATGTATGTATATACACACATGCACACACTCCTTCCATGTCTATTTCCCCCTTCGTCTTCCTCCCTCATTCTGCCTGCTTCTGACTCGGAACGTTCTCCAAATTGTCTCTTTTGTTTTCCACGGAGAATTAATGATGCCATTTTATGGACATTGGCAAAGCTAAAGCACAGGCAATTATTCACGGTCTATTGTTATATATTTTGGAATTTCGATTCACATTACAAACAGCCACATACTGTATATAACAATACAACTTTACGCTTCTCCCCGTAGTAAAACTCACACATACTCTCTCTCTCTCTCTCTCTCTCTTGTCGGGTCTCTCTCATTCTCTCTTCCCTTTCTCTCACCCCACCTCCATAAACCACCCCTAAACCGAAGTGCACAGTCGGGGGACGTACAAATTATAAGGAATAGATATAAAAATCTCCCTTTTGTAGTAAAATATGAAGGCAAACTCAGGCCAAAGTATCCTTGTTGTAATAGGACAAACAACTGTACAGATTTTCATTAGATTACATATTATATCTGGCATAACTTCCTTTCCCCGCATGTACGTAGAAGTTATTGGTAATTAATTTCCCAATTCCTTCTTAAGGGTTACCTTTAAAAAACCAAGTGGTTAAGAGGACTCAGATTTATTTTTTGTGCACATAAGGGGGAAAATGAAAAGACAAATATACCCGGTTATCCGAAAAAAATATTGCCCGCTCATTCCGTGGGAAGTGGAGGGCATTTAGGGAATAAATTGCGGTTCAATATAATATTCTCAAAATTTCTTAAGTGTATATATTTCCCCTGTTTAGCATCCTATAGCTGGGCTCTCTTAGCGACGTTCTTTAGCTGACTAAGTTCCAATTTTAATTTTAACTATATATTTTTAACTATATTTAATTATTTTAAACAAATCCAAATCTCCGTAGCTAACCCACATAAGTAGAAAATCATACAGATTGAAAATGGTCTCACCTTCGTACTCAAAAAAATTGAAACTCAGCATATCCGAACATGACGTTGTTACATACTTTTATAATGAATTTTAATTCTTTCGTCCAAAATTTGATATTTCATGCGATTTGTCTTTGAAGTCTGAACTTGAACCTCACAACTCCATGTAGTCGTTAGTATAGTTATACATGTAGGGTGCATTGCCCTAAATGCTGTTCCTATAGCAGATGCTATTACCCGACCAAAAAATGTGGGTGAAGAAACAAAGCAGGTGGACCCTTATACCACGGAAGAGATTACAGAGGGGACAGATGGGAGAAACACGGCCAGGAAGGAACGCACAAGAGAAAGACAAACAAGTGGGAGAGAGCAATAAAAATAAGGAACTTAAAAGGGAAAATAGAGAAGAGACGGAGAAACAACAAAAAGGGAAGGAAATTAGGAAGAAAAATCTCCAAGAGATGAATAAATAGGAGAGAAAGAGGCTGAAAAATAGATGAAAAAAAATGGAGTTGGGAAGTTGAATCTTTGGCAGAATCTTTTTAGTTTCGCGCCTTTTCAACGTTTTTTCCCTGTTTATCTTTCCCCTTCCTTGTAGAAAGTACTTGGAAAGATCATGGGACGTGGCTACACCTTTACAAGGGTTCCGGTGAGTAACAACAAACCTGGCATCAACCGGAACCTACACCACATAATCTGAGGGGAAGAGAAATAAAGAAGTGCGTTTGATCCATTTTTTTTTAGGAGGCGACCTTTACCATATCCAGAGAAAAAGAGCAAAAGGCACACCCCACAAGACAACACAGTTTTGTTTGAGAACAAAGACCAAACTTTTTCAAGTTCACGTGCAAGTTTTTACTCCGTATTGTGTGTATACTTTATGTACTCACACAGATGTCCGGGAATATGGTAGGAGTAGAACAGAATAGAAACCATTAAAAGTTCGCGTTATTCCAATAGCATTGTCCTTATACAGTAAAAAAAAAACAACATTCTTCAGCTCTATTAACATTGGTAATTCATTATAAAAATTAGCGACATCTATAGGTTCCCATTTGCCAGGAATTTACACGAGGAAATAAAGAAATGTTCATATTCGATTAAAGCTAAGTAAGCACATTCTGCCGTGTACGTTTTGCTTGAATCTGAGATTGACTTGAGTGTCTTGCCCAGCGGTACAAGAAGAAGGTGTGAGAGATGCCATGGCAAATACGTGGTTACCTTTACTATTTGTAGATCTTATTATTTGTGAGCCACTACAGTCAAACATACTGAATGTGATACTTTCTTGAACGACTCACGTTTTCGTGTATTCGCAGTTAAAAGGGAGAGAAAGAGATGGAAGGAGAATTGGAGAGGGAAGAAAAGTGAGGAAAAAATCTTATAGCCCCAAGAACATGTTTCCTTGAGGGGTAGAAAGCCTGGTCCCAAATTACCCTCGACTTCCTTCTCTCCTTTTGTGTCTATACACTATGAAGAACAAAAAAAAAAGGACACGAATGGAAGCAGAGTCAATTAATCTCATTCTTTTCCTCTCTTGCCCATGCCATTTTATCAACTCGGGAAGAAAAGATGTGAGGGAAGTGAAAAGATTTATAAACAAAAGATGTAGAGTTGTAACTGGCTCTCATTGTTACCTTTCTCCGTTCAAAATTGGATAAGATTAGGGCAGATTTTGTGTACGACGGAAGAATTGTCACTCCCTCCCTCCAAAAAAAAAAAAAAGGAGCATGAGAGAATGTCTCTCCCCATCAAAACAAGAATATTCTTAAGTTTTAAGAATAACTGCGTCCTATTATTTTTATTATGGTGTAATGTCATGAAGGAGCTATTTGTCGTAGTGAAAGAATAGACAGAGCATTTAACTGTGTATGTAATTTGGATAATCCATCTGACTCCATGACGGAGTCACAGCAAAAATCTAAAAGAGAAGTACAGGTCGGCAAGAAACATATACCCCCCTAGCTCTATGACGCAGGCAAGCTACAGAGTAGTACAAGTGCATTTCTAGAGCAAAATTTTATTGTGGTTCTAGAAAAAAAAATTCATCCCGATCCAACCAAGATTAGCCAAGTTATGGCGGTTTTTCAAAAAAAAATTAAAAATTCCAAATTTTCCTCAAAATGGATTCTTTTATTTTGACTCACCAAAATTGTGTCAAAAAATCCTTGGTCGGATCGGGATGAATTTTTTTTTCTAGAACCACAATAAAATTTTGCTCTAGAAATGTACTTGTACTACTCTATAGCATGCCTGCGTCATTGTGCTAGGGGGGTATATAATGTTTCTTGCCGCCCTGTACACGCTGAGGCAGAATTTTATTGCTCATCTCAAGAAAAATCCCTATTTTAACTGAATCTATCTGTAAATTGACCACGTTGTAACATGTTCTTGTCCAATTTCAAAAATTAAACTTGCAAATAAGATGCTTCAATATTTGATTTTACCTACTCATGATCTTCCTCAATCCAATATGTAAAATATAATTATTATTATAAAATGTAATTATAAATATAAGTATGTTATATTATGTCACTAACCGGGGTCACTAAGTCAGAAGTTACCGTTTACCGAAAAATGCTCACAACTCACTTTTCCATCACTGGTACACTCCAGCTGAGAAAATCAAGTGAAATTTCAAATATTTCCAACCAAAAAGATATTTTATTGATATTAGCCGCAATAGTAAATCAATACTAAGCTTGTTAAGAGCTTTAAGGAATTGATGGAGGAAGAAAAGCAAAAAAAAAAAAGATCAAACACAAAGATGAATTTGCTTATATTTCCAAATCTCGCTCCGTTTTACAAATTTTCTTTCATATGCAAAAAATCTGCCATCAGAAGACATAAAAACAACTTTACATTCTCTCAAGGCTTTTGCACACTGCTTGGTAAGTACATACCTAATTGTCAGTATCAATAGTTATGTAGTAATTTCATACACACATTCCATTCCAGTCTTCCAAATTAAGTAAAACAAGATAATTCTTTTTCCCTCTCTCGTTTATCCACGGCGAAATTACTACAACTATCTCCGTACACAATATCTCTTTGTCCAGCATCCCTCCATATTCTCAGAAAAGTAACATTTACACGTATTTTTTTACTATCCAGCATGAATATAGCTTTACCCATGAACAGTACACAAAGTTGGAGAGATAAACGGGAGTGAAAAGGACCCAGAAAGCCTAGCATTATGATAGATTTAATGCTTGCCAAGAAACGAAGCATGATAGAAAGGGAGTTGATTCGAAGGAGTAAAAATGGTACACAGTGGCTCTTGAGAGACAGTAAGATACTGTAAATAGTGTAAATGAACGAGAGCAATTAATTTCTCTCCAATTCTTAAGACTGGGCTAAGTTATACCCTGATTCCTAAGCGTCCTTCACCCCGCCAAGCTTTCCTTTTTTCCTAACTTTTTCTTGTCTCTCCCTCTCTTTCTTTCATTCCTTAGCACACAAAGGCATTTACCGTTGAAACAATAGGGTTGAAAATAATAGGCTGGAAAGGTTTTGAAGCGGGTAACCCCACGAGAGCTAGACGAATATCAACATGTCGAACATGGAATTTACAACCATGTATGGAAATGTGGATGGAATATTACATAAAATCTCATCGTATAGACATACTAAATACTCCCACTCGTTTGTATATGAACACCTACATTTTTACACCGAAGGATTACTGGTAAACATCTAATGACATATTTGTAGATGTACTGTAAAAATACTTTTCTCAGGCTCAAAAAAAAAAAAATGTAAAACCCATGTGACAATGTCTGTTATGTCCGTCATTGGCCAAAACTGGGAAGTCAACAAAAGCTGGGTCGCCGTCATACTTTTGCAGAACGTATTCCCCCGTCGTAGTATTGACTTTATTGCGTTCTTTCCAAGGTGTACACAGACAATCGTGCAAGGACAAAGCTTTAAAGTTGATTTATACCTGCCACAGCCAGTATTTTCACAGGCTCAGTTGTCCGTCGCAGGAGGTTTGAGTGGTAAAGATGTAAGAAAGTGTGACTCAAGGCCAGCTTTTAGCCATGCACTTTCAAGGAAAAACATTTTCTGTACACAGAAGTCATAATACCTCCAAGAAAAGTGCCGCACGTACCACAATGCACATATGTAGAAACATGGGAGAGAACAATCAGAGAAATGTAAACAAAATCTTTTAGTTTGGCTTCTTTAATGCATTCAAGAAGAGGCTGTGGGTCGGAGGCGGCATGAGTCTTACTTGATGTTGAAGGAAGGTTCAAGGGTCCACCAAGTAGGAGGGGCGAAGGGCTCACAAAGTCGGAGGAACCCATCCTCTTCCAGGAATGTAATCAACTGGGATTATTTAGCCAATGAATGAATTATTATACCAATTACAAAGCAAATTGAAATTTAGGAGATAAACGTGGATTTATTAGGCAAAATCATGTCTAGAAGTGATTTTTGGAGGTGAGGCATAATATTTCCACAGGCAAGGGATGAGAGCCCCTAAGAGCCCTTTTAACACTGCACTTTCCCTTGGAACCAAAGGACGGACACCCTTCCAAATATATTAAAGGATGAAGGCCATAAATACCAAGTGCAAGACAGCCACCTTTTTTTTTTCTACGTCCCTTTTGCCATGTATTCCGCAAGGAAGCTCCCTTATTTCATTCTTCCCTCACATATTTGTCAATAAAACGGTTTTAACCGTCTTTAACATCATTCCAATTTGTTTTCTGATTCACGTACCGTGCAAAAACCGGAATTATCCCTACTTTTTCCAGATTTTTTTTTTGGACGCCCCAGAACACCTCCGTATCTTATATTGATCCACGGAAATGTCTTCGTAGTTCCTGTCACCCCATCTCGCCCTGCAAATGGACATTGCCGTGAGGAAGATTAAACAAGATACAAAGATATTCCCTCCGTAAAAACAAGAGAGCTTTGGTGCGAGAGGAAATTCGTAATTATAGTGCCACGGAAAATCTCCCCCTCCCCCTTCCCCCCCCCCAAAATAAATGGTACCCTCACATTCTGCCTGCTTGAGACTCCCCAAAACCCTATCAGTAATTCCTTTCCTCCGCATCCCACTAGCATTCTTCAAAAAGAGTCTTTAAAACAAAACCCCGTACATATAAAAATTTGGGCACAACCTCACTGAGTGTGTAAGAGGAAGGGAAGGGAAGGAGAGGGGAAGACAAAGCGAGAGGAAAAGAGCGAGACTCTCTGAAATAAGAGGGAAAGCGGGGAGGAACTGAACCGTGAGACGCAGAAGGAATGGATGAAGTTCTCCAGAGTTGGCAAATAATTACCAAACATCCAGGAGAATTTTCACAGGGAGTGCATTTAATCCGCCCCACATATATACCATCCTCCTCGCCCTTTAAGGCCAAGATCTACTGGTGCAATTTACAAACAATGTGCATCCGAGCCACACACTCTCCTCTCATTTATTCTCTTCCAACCAACTTCAAATCTCTTTCGTATCTCCCTCACACTCTCACATACACACACATGCTCACATGGCAGTGACACACAAGTGAAAATGTCTCATTTCAAAAACACAAAATTTAGATTCAACCCCCTTCCATTACACACATATGTACGTAAGATACGTTCACCCCAAGTCCTCCAGTTGCTTTTACCCCCTAAAAAGTTCAGTCATCATAATACCCTGATATCATGCACACACCAAGAGTCCCAGCCTGGGACCCCTCATCCACCGGGGAGTATTGTGAGAGTAGCAGGGAACAATTCCTCGTAAATGTCATTTAATTTGTGTACCACTGAAATACATGCGTGCCCAGCCAATGAATAGAATGCACATGTACCTTCCTACACACACACTCTCTGGCTACATTTGACACAAGCGGATGGCCAGTACATGATTTGTAGTTTAATCGTCTTTTCATCCATGTTACATACACAGATACTGAAATGAGTATGAGGCCTGATTTCTAAAAAAAAAAAAAAAAAAGGAGTGAGAGAATGAAATGATGACGACGCTTGAAAGTGTTCTAGGAGAGGGAAGAGATGTCCTGGATAAAGGGTTATCCCCTTCACTATAGGGATGTACACACATGAGAGTTTTCTACGTCCTCCATCTCTAACAGGATATTATGATGGTGGTGGCAGTGGTAGGAGTGGCGGTGATGCTGTGGTCGTAGATGTAAGATAATGAAGATGATGATGGTGATGATGCCGAATGGTCGGACGAAGTAGTATAGATATACATAATGTATGGTATCACAAACAGGATTTTGCATGTAGACACCACAACAGGGATGGAGAAATAGATCCGACAACAGATGGATCAACTATGACGGATTCCCCGCGACAAAAACAAGATTATTCAACGAAATTGACTCTTTAATTTCCCTTCCAGAAGAAAAATAAGAAAATTGTCCCCTGCAATTGATTGGTTGTAGACACATTTAAATGTGGATTTTTTTTACAGAATTACAGATAAAGGATATGTTTCTGTGCCCATTAACAAAGGGAACCATTAATAATTACTCCTAAAAATAATATTTTCACATTCCCCGACGTTCTATTTGGACCACTACAGTTCTTCCTCGAAAAAGTTCTCCGGGGTTTGCCTTTGATTTTCTCCGCCTCATGCAAAGAACAAAAGTGGGGGTTAATAAGAGGAAAGATACTAAGGAAGAAATGGAAGATGAATTGGATTTGGAGGTGGGAGCAATCATTGTGTCGAACCCTCTAAAATCCCAATGATTCGATCATCTTAGACGAGCAAAAGGACTATTTAAAAAAAAAAGACGACTACAAAAAAAAAAAAAATCATTCACACTCCCTGCACGTGAGTTGACATGAAAGCTTGGATAAAAGTCTTTATTTCCTACTATTTCCTCTTCATATGCCATAAAATGGAAGGACAATAGCACAAGCCCGGGCCTATACAGATAGCTAAGGTAAAAACTGAGGGTTGACAACCAAAAAAAGCTTGACTTGCTACTGACGAGCATTTCGAATTGGGATTTCTATGGGAAAACACAAAAAATCTGTTTCCTTTCTTAACTCCTTGCTTCTCTTTTACTCTCCCCATTAATTGCAATCCTAAACGGCTACGAGGGAATAGAGGAAAAGTTATGTGCAGAAAAAAAAAGGACACCCTAAAGCTTTTGCCCACCTTGTTGACGCCACCGATAGAGCGAAGAATGAGCTTTAGAGCACCTTCTCCCTGACACGACCACCACTTTATTATTATTGCAAGCTCAAATCCAAGAATTTCTAGCTCAATCATCTTCCACATCTTACGGCTTCCAAGTACATGAAGGCAGCCATCAAGACCGATTAAGGCTTACAAAGCTGATAGTGGGGTGATATGTACAAAGGGATGTAGAGAGAGAGAGAGAGAGAGAGACAGAGGGGGATAGAGGAGAAGGGTTAGGTCTGCGGACCGTTCCTACAGATTCCCAAGGATTAAGAGGGTCTTCGTGCAGACGTGCATAGCTCTTATCTGGGAGCTAATGCATAATGCAATCCACCGTAGTCATCTCAGTGTGCCCCTAACTAGCTCCTGAAATCGGCTTCGTTGCGAAGAGACAGCTTTATCAAATGGATTCTGTATAGTTAATACCTTCCACATTATTCATACTTTGCTTTTGTATACATTTTACTTGAGATCTCTCTTACCCTCTCTCCCCCCTCCCCCTCCCCCTCCGCCGGCTTCCCCAACCACCATAGGATTTTATACCCTGGCTAGAATTATCACTATTGTCAGGCGTCTGCCTCTACCCTCCCCCTCCCCCTCCACATCACATTAGTTGCATTAGATTTTCAAAATAAAATCTCTCGGGATTTCTGACATCCAACCTCTCCTTGGATTTACTATGTACTTCCCCCTCTTTGGGGGAAGGATGTCAAAATGTGGTGTCTTTCGATAATTTTCACACTCATACGCAAATGATGACCGACTAAATACTATAATAGTTGCATACAATGACTCAAGTAAAGCTTCAAACCTGTGGGGATTTCTTAAAGCCGGTGATTGAGCCTCCAACACGTTTTGGGGTGTTCGTCCTTCCGAATTTTTTTTTTTCCCGCTCACTTAACCCTTTGTTCGACACATTCTGATCTATATTGATTTAAAGGATTTACAAAAAAAAAATAATCAATAATAATTTTAATTAAATCTAACACATATTATGTATTTACATACATAATTTACATACATAATAATAATACATAATAACGTATAATTGTAGATACGTTTTAGGAGCAATCCGATGGTTTAGTATACTCGCAAAAAATGTTGATTCTTATTACATAATAAAGAATCGGCGTCTGACGCTCTTGTTAAACTATCCGAAGAATTTATCTAATAAACCATAATTATAATTGTGGTCCTTAGGAAAATTATAATTACATCTTAGGCTCTTTGAGCCCTTATCTAATTCCCAATTATACTGGAACAAGATTTTTTTTAATTGAAAAGGCAAGGAATCCTCCAACCTGTATCATAAACTTGCCTCGAGGCACCGCAGTAAATTCTAAAAAAAAAAATCCAATAAAATCTAAAAAACTAGGAACAAGTATAATTCGTGGGAATTTCAAATAAAAATTAGCTTTTTTATCTTATCTTACAAATACATGGTCAACCCTGCACAAGTTTGTATAAATAGACGATAAAAGCGCAAGTTCAGAAATTAAGTCTCGTGATTTAAATTCATTGTGCTACTAACCAATGCGTATGTACACTCATACAACAAAGGTAGCCCTTTCCATTATTCTTAACACTTGTACAGCACAAGCTTGTAAATGTTCAATTTTCGACTTCTAACCGTGTGTGTATGTATGTATATACATTGGTACATATACAAACATGTGCACACAGTATTTTGCATACAAGAGTTGTCATACTCTCCAGCTTGATTGGCTTTTTGCTCCACACTTTTATGCACGAGGAGAGTAATGGACTTTCCAAGGAAAAGAACGAGATTTGTGCTAATTTGGTTGCGATAGGGTCAACAGTTGCAATTTGCAATCATCGTGGTGACAAAGGAACGGAGGTAGAGAGAAAGTACAAATGAAGTACACCTATTGGGAAGACGATCTCCTATTCTGCTGTCCACAATACATACGTACTATATAAAATATACATATATTGACAGCTATGGAGACAAACCAGCCTAAGTCCATTGAAGGTTTTAGCGGAAGCATGACGAAGGGAACTACATGTAGGACTCTTTAACCATAATCCGTTTTCCTTACTAAATGCAGACGGACTTATTTCCCTTTGAAACTGAATAAAAAGGGTGCCAGCCGGTAGTGATCGGCATTGAGTGAAAGCAGAGAAGGTGACCTTTGTTACCTTCTGAGTGTTCTGAGTCTTTTTTAACGAAAAAAAACAGAGCTTTCGAAAAAATATGGACGTAGGATGATTTGTTTCTACACTCTTTGTATGAAGGGTGTAGAACATGTTTTAAAGTCCAAGTCCATTTAGTTCATCTTCATAGGAGATTGAAAAAAATTGTAGAAAATTTTGCACTGCTAAAATAGCCCAGTTCCACAGTAATATTGTCCAAAAATTAAATTGAACAAACAAATCTCACGCCACATTACTTTCATAGCGTACGTGCACGTTTAACATTGCGCATTTGGCGAACTTCAATAATTTTGAAACTTAAGGGTTATAATTGCTAATCTTTGTATTTAAAATCTAACTAAAATATTTCTGTATCTCTCTTTGTTGTCTTTTTGGTACTGGAACAGCTGGAATCCTCGATTTTAAGGTACTGCAGGTGTTCTTTGACCCCTGGGGGAAACGATGTTAAATGTACAAACTTCCCGTGTTAAAACAAAATCAAAATTTTGACCAAATTGGACTTGGACCGTTTTGGCTCTGTACCCATCATATGTTCATGGACCTGACTTGAGACAAAGGTTTATGCATGTATACATTCATTCACCTTCTAACAACTTGAAAGTCAAACTCTGGACCTCCACACAGTAATTGCCATTGCAGTCATAACATAAAAGAGTCAGTCTCGTCGTTTTCTTTTACAAGCCCATATTATATACAGTATACATATCTATACGTACAGTTTGTGAATATAAAAGGCAACGAGTTCAGAAGGTTACAAGCTTCTTCTGACATTACTAGTGGGGCCGAATCTTTGGAAGCTCCAATTTGGAGCTTTCAGAATGGCTCCCGATCATGAATGTGCCACTCTTCCATCAAAAGTTTGCAGCGCCAGACAGCTGAAACTCCCGTATTAACTTACGGGAGAAGGAAATCAGACCCAAAACTAGCAACACACATTCAGAAAAGCGTAGTTTTATACGGAAAAAATTAATCCGGACGAATCGCTTTGATTTTAAGAAACCATTTTTTGTAATATTAACGGTACCCACACAAAACAATTCCCTCGTCGGTAAAGACAAAAGTTACCCCGTTTCAAAACTGGAAAAAATTATTTGACGGACCTAGAAATGATTTCTGGCTTCTATACTCCTGCATTATATACTCCTGTGCTACAGCCTTCGCCGTCCAAGTGTGATATTTACTTCTTTTATAAGTGAACACGGAAAGCTTCCAGCTCACCTCCACTTGTGATTGAAATGAGGCACACAGATGATGGGGAGCAATTCTGAAAGCCCCAAGTTTGGGAATACAAGATTTGCTTTCTTATGCCTCTCCCCCTAATATCATACAAGTTGTTTGAGTTTGAGCCCGTAAATTGCTATAGTGGTCAACCTGTAACAATCCCGCGCCCTTTGTAACTTAAACGGAGCCACTTGACCCATACCGGTGTCCCTTATCTCCTGGGATAGCCGAGTTAAAATAAAGATTCGAACCCCACATTCCCCCGTCTTATGACTCATAAGACTAGAGTAGCCCCTATTACGTCATCCAGTGCCCACAGAACCAAATGACCCCCCATCACATTTATGACCAGAGTCCCAGAGAATACTCATAAGGAGACATAGTTTTTTAGGAGGTGCACAACACGCCCGTCTTAAACCTCGATATCTACCAGTACTCCTCCTACCTAAACTACAAAATGACAATGAATACTTTATATTCCAACCCCCCTTCCCCCCTCCCCAAGCTCCTTGCCCCACCTCTCTATACACATGCTGTAATGTGTGAAGGGGGGAGGGGGTAGACTTTTGGGAGATTCCAGGGGACTTCTGATAATATTTGTTGAGCATGTAAACGCGAGTACAGTCCGCATAAAAGTTCCAATTAAACTTGCGTGTAAAATTAAACTGACTGTGTTGAGAGGAGACTTTTCGCCCTCCTTTCTTCCCTACACACAAGAGTTCATGGGTTTGTTGGATATTTGCATGGGTCTCATTATAACGAGAGGACTAAAGGAATCAGGGGAAAAGTAATACAAGAGAGACCAGTCGTTGTAGTGGTACTTGTTACGTGCATCCCTTTCTCTCTCTCTCTTTTCTCTCTCTCCCTCTCTCTTCTCTCTATTTTTCTCTCTCCTTTTCCTACCCTTCTTACAACAAGGGGTAAAAGTAGTGCCTCTCTTGTCGACATGTAACCTCTCTGTCTTTTCTTTCACTCTCCTCTCTCTCTCTCTCTCTCTCTCTCTCTCTCGTCTTTCCCTGGGAAAGGGTTATGGCCTGCTACACCAACCTTGGACATAATCATACATACATAGAAAGAAAAGCCCGTACCAAACAAATGGGGAGGCAAGAGCTTGATCCACTTGCATATGGATGGATGGAGAAGGCATGTACACGTGAACACACGACTCACCGAATTACTTTTGCATTAATTTCTTGCACACACAACGCAACGCTTCTCATTTCCATTTCCTTCTCTTCACTCACTCTCCCTCCTCCTTCTTTCCCTTTCGCCCAACAAAACCTAACTCTCACTTTTCATCTCACGGAAAAGCAAAACTCAGCGCTTCTATCTCTCTCTCTCTCTCTCTGTCTCTCTCTCTCTCTCCCTTTCTCTCCCAGGGAAACTCACTTGCATATGTATGATGTAGTATGCAGATGTGTTTGTGTGTATAAGTAGTGTACGTGTGTGTTACGTGTCTTGAACTTTTAGAATGAAGCACACAATACTTAAGAATGTGAATCTCTCTCTCTGTCTTCTTCTCCTTCTTTCTTCCTCTTCCTCTTCTTCTTCTTCGTCTTCTACCACGCACATTCACTCACACATAACTACACACACGTACTTTCCCGTGAAACAATTCACAGGAGAACTCCCTTCTTCTTCCTGACAATATATCTAAACAGTCTCCAAATGTACGCTTCTTTATTTTTCTAACCTATTCTTCTCTCTCATCACGAGAGTGAGAGAGGGGGTGAAAGAGAGAGAGAGAGAGAGAGAGGGAGGGAGGAAACTCTATCTTTTGCTTCAACAATTCTTGTCTGAGAACTGTGATTATTATAAAGGAAATGGTGTATAGTATAGGGAGTGAAATATGTTTTTCTTTCTCTCTTTGTGAAAAGAAAAATCTTTTCACCCAAGCGTATTGGACAGGAAAAGTAAATTCGGAAGTAACACCTACTGCATCCTGAGTACAAGGATATAAAACCATAATATCATAACCGTAAAAACATTACAGGGAAAAAGTCATCATTGCGTCACACTACACAACAGTTTAGGCATTAACTTCACACATTTATTCAGCCTATGCAGGATGTGTCATAACTTATGCCTAATCCCTACTAGCCAGACTGTAATAAATTGGATGGAGACGAGCAGGAGCTCACTTTGACGCCTGTCAACATCCATCTGTATATATGTAATGTTTTTTTTTTTTTTGGATTCAAATGGATGAATAACCACACGGGTTACGGGGATAGACGTAATCTCAAATTAATTTCCAGAGTGTTTAAAAATTAAAATTAAAATCGATTTCTTGATGCCCCCAGTTATTTTTAACGTAATAAAGATACATAATAAAAAATAGTTTTTGTACAAGGCCAATTTGAAATATTTCAAATATATTCATGGACATGTTTTGGACTCAGAATGGGAACGTCGGCTGGGAGGGCTTGGAACTGGAGAAAGCTAAAATTGCTGTTTTTATGCGGACAAACCTCTAACTATTAATTAAACCACATGTCACAAGTTGAACTCAATGGTACCTCAATTCTCGATTTTAAAAAAATTCCAATGGACCTGTATTTCTGAATTCCATCCCAAATTTCTTCAAGCAGATGATTTACAACTCCGATAAAGTAAGCAACCCCCGGGCGATTAATTAAAATCGGACACAATTAATTAATGACGGAAGTCGAATGGAATTTAGTATTATTGTCTGAATAGGGATTTCAACCAGCTTGGACGAGCTACTGCGCAACTCTGCGATATGAGATTGCGGTTGTAGAGGAGTACACCATCTTTTAGGACACCCTGTACCCTTCTTCATTCTGTCACATCCCTACATGTGATAATTCCCTCAACTACAATCACACATAATACTCGTACACACGTGAACGAGCCATCCACTTGCAACAGAAGTGCACGTTGGACGGGAAAAGAGCAAATGTACAATAAAGTATAGGTACACACAACAATCAAATCTATTACAGACTGCCAATTTACCACGGACGAATGTGTTTATACGTATGTATATATACCTACATCTGAATGGACAACTTCTCCAGACTCTTATATCATGGATTTGACGTGTGGGACAAGAGAACAGCCCTTACACTCTCTCTTTCTTTGCGCAAATCTCCGGCGAAGAAGCAAAAAAAAAAAAGGTCCATATCTCGAATGCATTTCCATGGGAGATAACTACCTTTTGTTCTTCAACCGATGATATGTGTCTCTGCACATACAAGCAGAAACCTTCGTATGCAGATCTTGTGTAAATAATTACTTACATATATCTCTCAAGGAAAATTCCCTGGAAACCTTTAGTCACTGGCTTCTGTCTTTCCTCTTCAAATGTATTAGATAAATGCTTCCGTCTCACTCATTTGTCTGTCCAAACACCTTTATTCCCCTATTCCCTACATATATATTTTAAGCATGTGTGTATATATATATCTCCAGTGCAAGTGTCACTTTTAGTTGAAACCATTCCCTGCCACACACACCTTTCCTTCCTCCTTTTCTCTCCCACTTCTTCCTTCCTTTGCCGTCCCATTATACAATTCCCCGTCACCTTGTAGTGCCAACCTATGTGCTCATTTCCATGTAACACTTCCTGGAAAAAGCCAGTCTCTAAATTCTACATTCAAGAGAGAGAGACTGACTTTCTAAGCTCCTTCATTTCTCCCCGGATTCCTTTCCCTTAAACAATCTGAGGAAGGTGCTGAACTCCTCTCAAGGGCTATCCGTCCTAGTTATTACATACGCATACATATGCAGTACACACTAGAGGCTACGACAATCTTACACTCTTCACTTCCTTACTGTTTTTTTTACAAGAAACCCTTTTTTTTTACAAGAACACGCCATTCATACACAAGTACCCGTCTTAATTGTCAGTAGCTCTGGTGGGTTGGCCTCGTGAAAGTCTTGCCATCGGAGGGCGGAAGACAAAGTATAAGGGAGATAAAATATAAGGAAAATAAAATATAAATAAAGAAAAGGTGGTTTATTCCAGGGACCTAACCAAAGGAAGGGAAAGGGATAGACATGCAGTAAGTAAGATGTTTTTTTTAGAGAGAGAAATATTGAGAGCTACTTCCCAGCATCATGTAAATATCGACAAAATTAACCCCAATCCTGAGTAAGCAATAACAAGAAGAACACAGCCAACTAGAAGAAAATCCCCCTCGCCAGTAATTAGCTGCTTGTAAATTTCTTTTTACACGTTCTAGCTTCTCATGCAATATAGAATGCACACACTTCAGCAAAAAAAAAACAAGAGTTGGATTTGAAGTGGGAGGAAGGTCTTGGAGAGATCAAAAGAGAGAGAGAGAAGAGAAAGTACAGTGTACATAGAAAATAAAGGGAAATACGACTCCCCAGCAGTTCTCCATCTTTTTCTGTTCATTGCATTAGTACTATGAGAGAGAGAGAGAGAGAGAGAGAGAGAGAGAGAGAGAGGAATACATAGGGACAGAAAAAAAATAAAGAGGAAGGAGGATAGAGAAATGTAAAAGTAGGTAACTAAAACTAATGTGAACAACATTGTAAACGATGGCGTGTGTTGTTCCCAGAAGTCCCAGAGTTTTGAATATTTTTCTTGTCTCACTCACTCTGAATCCTCTTAAAACTTGGAATTGTCTGAAAATTAGAACAAGTTTATTCTATAAAAAGAGAGAAGAGAACATTTTGTCCCTATGTAGTCAGGTGCAGTGGTCTACCAGGACGAAGGGAGAGGAACTGGAGAAAACAAGGAAACGACACATACCCTTTTTCCCTTACTTAAGTTTCCCTAATAAAAAGAACAAGTCTACGTGCATATGTACACCTACGTAACACCTAGAGCTCTTCTGGAGAAGGGCCGCTGGTACGGGGAAATTCACTTGCATTTCTAAGTGAGGAACAAGACGAAAATTTGTGAATTGTGATGAAGTCTGATGTGATGTGTGTGTGCGTGAGTGAGTAGGAGAGAGAAAAGTTATCGAATATTTTACATGAATTTCCAAGTGCCCCCCTCTCCTCCTACTTCTCCTTTTATCTCCTCTTCCTCTTTTCTTGAATTGCTCCCAGTTCCAAGCACTTGCCGTTTCATGAAATTTTGACTAATCGTTACCTCTTAAAATTTCCCTACTCCCTCCGTCTCTCTCTCTCTCTCTCTCGCTCTCTCTCTCTCTCTCTCTCTCACGTTTTACTCTCTACTTGTCTTATGTCTTGCTTTTATTTTACTATAAGCAGGGTTACGCGATTAACAAACTACGCCAGCTTCTACCTCCACCAGGGTTTTCTTCGTCTCGTAACGATCTGCACAAATATTCTACTTTTTGGTCCTGCCAATGGCTCTTTCTAAGCAGTTGCTGTTTTCTCTCTATCTTTCTCTCTCTCTCTTTCGCTCTCCCTTTCGCTCTCTCTCTTTCGCTTTCTCTCTTTCTCTCTCTCTCTCTTTCGCTCTAACTCTCTTTCTCTCTCTCTCTTTCGCTCTCTCTATCTCTCTCTTTTGCTCTCTTTGACTCTCTTTCGCTCGCTTTCTCTCTCTCTTTCGCTCTCTCTATATCTCGCTTTCGCTCTCTTTGCCTCTCTTTCGCTCTCTCTATATCTCGCTTACGCTCTCTTTGCCTCTCTCTCGCCCTCTCTATCTCTGTCTTTCTCTGTCTTTCGCTCTCTCTTTCTCTGTTTCTATCTCTCTCTCTTGCCTCTCTTTCGCTCTCTTTTTCTCTGTTTCTATCTCTCTCTCTTTCGCTCTCTCTTACTTTTTTTTCTCTCTCTCTCTTTCTCTCTCTTTCTCTCATTCTTTCACTCTCTTCCGATCTCTTTTTCGCTGTCTCTATCTCTCGCTTTCTCTTTCTCTCTCTGTCTCTCTCTGTGCCTTTCTCCTTCTCCGCCGAGTTTGTACGGATATATATGGATACGTAATCATGAATAAGTTGCTGTAGGTATTAGAGAGTCAGGAATGTACATGTTTCCCCTTGGTTCTGCCTGATATTTGCCATTGTGATAGCTCCCCGCCGCCGCCGTTCTTTCACGGTTTCTTAAGTTTCCATTGCCTGACGATGCGGACTCACCTCTCTCTCTCTCTCTGCACGCCTTCAAAAAACAACAAGAATAACTTGATCTTCACCCAAGTAATAAGAGCAATAAAGTTCCATTAACTTTTCATACTTTTCAAAAACGGTAATTGGTGAAAGCAATTAAGAGGTAATCGACAAAGTCAGGAGGACAAGGAGAAAGAGGCTTCTTGTAAGGAACAGCAGGGAGGTATAGAGGAGTTTGGGGAGAAAGAAAGGGGTAAAAAGG
>JAQGBT010001983.1:0-27055 GCA_034698585.1 Disparrhopalites patrizii | reverse complement strand
TCTCTTTCTGCCTCTTTCGGTCTCTCTATTTCTGTCTCTTTAGTTGTCTCTCTCTTTCTGCCTCTTTCGGTCTCTCTATTTCTGTCTCTTTAGTTGTCTCTCTCTTTCTGCCTCTTTCGGTCTCTCTCTTTCTGTCTCTTTAGTTGTCTCTCTTTCTTTCAGTCGCTCTCGCTCCCTTTGGGTCTCTTTCTCTCTCTGTTTGAGTCTCTTTCTCTCTCTCTTTTGAGACTCTTTCTCTCTCTCTTTGAGTCTCTTTCTCTCTCTCTTTGAGTCTCTTTCTCTCTCTTTGAGTCTCTTTCTCTCTCTCTTTGGATCTCTTTCTCTCTCTCTTTCGTCTTTTTCTCTCTCTCTTTCTCGGTCCCTCTTTCTTCTCCTCTCTCGTCTCTCTCTATTTCTTAATGCCTCTCTCCCAGGAAGAAAATTATTTATGTCTTCATATCGCCAAGAACATCATTCTCCCATAGGAGTCATAGAGCACCGAAAATGCATGTTTGGAATACCCACGATCACACACTCCAGCGGAGAAGGGTGCTTTTATAGGTTGGAAAATACATAAGATTTGTATATATTTGTACGTGCGAGTGTGAGAAATGAAGATGGGAAAAAGGAAATCTGAACAAATCACTCTAGGAGGCTTCCGGAGAGCTCTTGTGAGCCACATGCAACCCTATGGGATGGAGATTAATCGAACCAGTCTGGAAAGTACAAATTCAAATGATTGATTTCCATTTCCCTCTCCTATCCCTATATATACTACTTATATAGTATCTCCATGGAATATCACCGTGTTCAAAATCGTGAATCAAATAAAAAAAATCTTGTGCATTTCTCAAAAGCCCATTAAAGGATTCCGGTTGGAACAATATGGAGAAGAGGGAGATGGGGAAAAAGTGGGTAAAGTTGAGACCATAATAATTATTTATTTCACAAAGGAGATATTGAACTTTAAAAAAAATCTTTTTTACCTCGACCCCGCAAAGACATTATGAGTGTCTTAACAATCTTGTTCCTCTGGCTCCTCAATTATTACGGTTATAAATTTATGGATCATAATCCTCTCCTTCTCTCGTCTTCATCATCTCCTTGTTTACTTTCCCAACATATAAATAATAATAATAGTGACATTAAATTTAACCAAAAGTCTTTATTTGTTTTCCTCACAGAGAAAAAAAATACCCCTAGGAGCACGCACCACGTCGTGTGCACCTTACCTGGAAGCAATTAATTATGCACACGTATTAGTTCTGTCTGGGATGAAAACAATCCTTTGGGAAAAAAATGGTGAGTTACCCACCAAATAACATGTTGTTAAAACAAAATGCAGACAACCCCTAAGGTGTAAGCTATTCGCCACTCGAAATTATTCCTTCAAAACAAATAACGTTATTCTAACGATAGTTGTTGTTGTCATTCTTTTCTTGCTACAACAGAAAATGAAAGCAAACTGAAAACATACAACATGGAAACTATACAGAGGTTTGGATTCGGAGAAGAAAAAACTGTACTTTTTTTTAAACTCACAGCTATTAAACCTAACTATATTCACCATTAGTGGATTCATTTAAACGTCAAGGTTTTTTCCTCTTTCATCTGTAATTAGTATTACTAATAGTCCAAACATCTTAATTCTTATTTTTCCACTCCTACCATCCGCAAATAACCAGCATTTCAGTCCAAATACAACGAGGGTAAAAATATTTACATGTATATGCATGCACGTGTATAAATATGTATGTATGCATTAGCTCATGCATTAGCTCATGCAATTATACACGTGTAATCATGTGTTGCTCAATTTTCCAATTAGGTCCAGATGCATAGTTTATCCAAAGGGATATACATAGCTATACATATATACTTCCACGGAGAAGCCTGCTTAGATATTCCTCAAGTGCATAAAAAATAATAATATACAGGAAGACCAAGCATAACCACACAACAATTCGGAAAATCTTCAGTATACAATTTGGGGGAAATAAATGTAAAAACAGAGAGAGAGAGAGAGAAATCGAAAGTGTAACGATAAAAAACCTGGAATTAAAAAACCTAAGAAATACTGTACGTATGAACTTGTTTCATGTCCTTCTGAGCAATTTGTATCTTTATAAAAAAAAAAGTCAAAATAAATGAGACGCGACAGACGCAACTTGGGTCGTTATAATTCTAAAGTAAACGAACGTGACTCGACTGACGCGAAGTTAAAACAAGAGAGAAAGGCCGAAAGAGAGAGAGATTCACTCCACTCACTCATCAAGTATCGTTACACCTGAAACTGGAAAGCTGAAAGTCAGAAAAGCCGACAGAGAACTTCAAACATCCGACACAAAAAAGACGACGACGACGATGAAAAAGAAGAGAGGGAGGAAAAATAAGAGGAAAAGTAGAATTTAAGTTCAAAAGAGGAGAGATCAAGAGAGAGGGAAAGAAGTAACGACAGGAACAACGACGACCGTCAATGCCCATGTAATTATAAATAACCAATAGCTCCTAATAGGTAAAAGGGGAGAGAGAGAGAGATCTGGAGAGAGAGGAAGGATTCATCCAGTATGGAGTCACAAGTCGCAATAACTTCACTCTTCTTTTAAGGGGGTGAGAGTCACAAAAAGGGTTAAAAAACGCTGGAGAGGGAGAGTGGTGAGAGGAAGAGTTAGTAGTTACTCAGAATAAAGTGCCGCTTTTTATAAGGAGTACGTTGAGGATTAAAATAATGCAGGTAAACCCGTACTTTCCTAGGGAAATTGCCACTTTCGTATATGTGTATATACTTATGTGTATCTATACGTAAGCCCATGATCAAAGTACCCACATGTACCACATCGATGGTTTGAGCTCATGAATTAATCCATAAGAAATTCCCTCAAGTGTAAAGTATAATGAAAACTTGGGTCTACCGTGTAAAAAAATGTCTAAACGCCTTTTTTTTTATTAATCAAACAATGCCTTCCGCAGTAATAAAGGGTTGTGAGGTTCCTAAAAAAAATACAAGATGCAGAAGCCTCTGCATTACAATGAATTAGTAAAATCCTGTGGATTGAAGTGATTTGAGTATATAAAAAAATAGATGTGTATCTTTTGTGATACATTCATTTTTAGATGCAGTTTAATAGTAAGTTCCCTTTTATTTAATAAAGGCTTTAAATTTAGTAGCATCATATTTTATTTCTGGACATTGTAGGTGTAACTCAAACCGCGTTCAACACATGTTTATATTTTTCATATATTAAAAATAAAATCTCACGTACTAAAAAGAAAAACTCGTGGGCAGTGCTTAAAAAAGAGTCGTAAGATGAAGTCCCCTGATTATTAGGTGTTACATTGAAGAAGCTGTTATGTGTAGTGGTTTTTTTTTTTTGCTTGTTGGTTGTACCTTTAGTTCTTACTTGGTATGTATTACAATAGACTAAGAATCGTAATTTACCCGGGCATAAATAAACCCTGACAACCGGAGCTTTCAACACATAAAATCTTGGGATTTGAGCACAAAATTATAGTACTCTTGCATTAGAGATGAATTACTAGGGTCCAAGATGTATTTTTTTTTAAATACAGTGGGTAATAAAGTAGATAGGTTCCTTTCTTAACCCAAAAATATCTCACGTATGCTGTCAACACTATTTTTAATAGGTGGGCGAAGATACATTTGGGTCAATAGATTTTTTTTAGTAGGATCCCTGGGAATTCATGGGAAAAAATCCGGAATCTTAAAAAAAGAATTTGGACAATCATCCGTTAAAAAAGAAAATTGTTGGCGACTTCAAAGGATTTTGTCCTATTTCTTGGCCGAAGGAGGTTATTTCTTTTTCTTTTATTTCCTCCGTATCATCAAAGAAAGTGACAATTAATTTTAACAATTAAAGTGCAACAAAAACGAACGAGGGAAAGCACTGACCTGTAACCAGAGTCGCTGGTATGTCCGTGGACAAATCACTCTCACATTGTATGGGCACTAAGAAGTTCACTGAAAGCACGAACACTGCCAAAAATAATTTTAATGTCATCCCCATCCTGCCCATCTTCATTGTCAGCCCTTTGAAGCTTTTTTCAAAAGTCACTGAAATGAACTACAGAATATTTAAAGTACTTAAAAAGAATTTTTTATCATGGAAGAGAATTCCACAATTTTGGCACATGACAATGACTAGAAAAGGTGTCTTCTCTTTCTTCAATTAATCCACCCCAGAAAAAGTCCTGGATTACAATTTATTTTGAAAACACTGTTAACATTTCCGTGATTATAGTCCTTTGGGGAAAAAGTGTTTTAATCCAAAGAAAATTCTTTCTCCTTATGAAAGCAATTCACTTTTCCTTCCGTCTCGCATTGCCCATGTTGCTACAGCGTCTCGGTATAGGTATGTGTACATGTACAGAGTTGTACAAATCATTACCAAGCACTCTTTGCCATTACGTGAGTAGTCAACACAACTGTGAGTAAATGCTCGAATGTATACAAACTACTAATGAACTAATAATGATTTATTCACTATTTCCGAAAAAAATTGCACGAATCCCCCCGAATTTGATGATGTTCATACACACCAAAAATTTGGTGGTTGTAATTTTAGTTTTTGGGACACAATTCCCACTTTGTCACCAGTATAAGATGTCTATATAGGTAAGTAATAATGTGATTATTTCCAATTGCTTCCACTTTTGAAAGAGGAGACCGTAATCATGGGGAGATGCTGACCAGTATGAAACAAAAGTTGAAATGATGATCCGGGGACCATACGCCGGAGATCAGGAGGAGGTAGGTACAGCGTGTGAGTAGTGTAATACTCATGGGCCGTCGCCGCGTCTCGTTTTTTTCTCTCTCAAATCCAAATCTCTCCCTCTCTCACTTTCTCTCTCTCTCTCTCTCTCTCTCTGCACCTCCCATATAACACTATTACTCTTTCGCTCCCGTTAAAACTAAATGCTTGTCCTTTACGCTACGCCCCTTCCCGTTTACGGCCACTAGTAATTGACTGCCTGTACTTTTCAACTTTAACATCAAATAACTCCCGTAAAGAGCAAGTTTTTTGATCGTTCGCTTTTTTTAAGGGATATCCAATAATAAAAAGATTTGTTCCTCTCCATACGTTTCCTTTCCCCTTTCATTCTTTTTGGAAGTAAGGCATAAAAAAACAAGAGGAAACCAAAAAAAAAAAAAATCAGATCTTGACGTTACGTCTACCACCTATTAGTGCTTCAAGTAATTTTTTTTCTGTGGCGTGTGCTCCGGTGGAGGAGCTTAAAGCCTAAACAAGTGCAATATTTTATGCATGTATAGCAATATATACAACATACATTTATGTATGTCAGGCAGAACTATACAATGGATCTTTACTAAATTGGATCCAGTACTTTACAACAATGATTCCAGTACTAATAGAATTATAAACTGCCATGTATAAACTTGTGATGAATACATCATTTATTACACTTTTATACGACCATTCTTGGAAATCAGATTAGAGGAGACCAACACCTGGAAACTTTTGTACGTACTTGTAAAGAAGAAGATCCGGAGTAATTAGGCCCACGCGAATTGATAATGTCTTCTATACATTGATGGATTAATTATGCTGTGCATTGCATCATGTCTGTGCGGTGTGGTGTTTTATCCCAAATCTGTCGCTTTTCCCCCTTTTGCCAGCCAATGGACATATACACGTATACGGATTGGTATAGAGTTTTGTTTTTCTTTTTTATTATTTTTGCATCATCACATTCCAGTACAAAATAATTTAGTTACTTGAAATACACATTAATTTGTCAAAAAAAATGAGCACATAATTACGGGGAGGGGTAGTAAGAGTGGAAGAAAACTTGTGATTTTAGGTTAACTTAGCATTTTAGTTACACATTGGAACGTCCCGTTTCCCCGGCTAGTTTGTCCACGTACTGGAAATTACAAACATAACTTTAGTTGTATCATAAACGTGGTCGACCACAAGAGTCATTAAGAGGAAATAATGTCGATAAAAAGATACGGTGAATATTTCAAAAACTGATTTTGTCTTACATGAAAGTTGTAAACTTGTTCAATTTGGTAATATGGAATGATCGAGGACGGAAAGCAAAAGGTTGTGGGTGTTGAGTGTTTTAATCATAGAGTAATGACAGCATGTCTCACCTTACTGATTCCGGGTAAATTAAGCAAGGATCCGATAACAGGTAATCTTCGAATGAAGTTGATCGCAAAAGGGAAAAATCCTGAGAAGAGCAGCACGAACCCGTATATCTCAACTACCATGCCGATTAAAGGCCATCCTAGGAGCACAACAAAGATTCCTCCAAAAAAGGCTGCTGATCCTTTTATTTTATGCCGCTGGAAGAAAAATCTGAACGTTCTTTCGAGACCAATCACGAACGCCAAACCACAAAGGAATAAAATCTATAACAGAATTCAAAGTATCAGATTACATTCAGATTTCAGACTTTAGTTTACCAACAGCCAAAGTCTTTCGAAGTAAATTATTACTTGAAACTACAAAGCGAAATTTTTATTATGAAAGTCAGGCAACGTCACACTTTCTAATCAAAATTTAATAGGCCGAAAAACTAGCAATTTCTTGAATTCGTTCAGAAAACCTATAATAGGATGCTGCTTTTGCTGATATTTTTAGTTTCAATTTTTATCTGCCAAAGTCTGAAGTTTCATTAACCTGAAAACTGATTTTTAATAAACCATGCAGCATTTACAAAAGTTCTTCAAACATCCTTATGTGTAAGTTAGTACTGAAAAAAACTACCCATCTCTAAAAATTAAGTTGACCATATGTCACACGGCTTCCAAAATCGATTTGGGCAATTCCCTACAATCTTTTCAGCCCAAAGGCTACAAACAATAAGATTAAATAAAATGGGTTGATTTCTACAAAAAAAAACACGTGTTCCATCATCACATGTTCATGACACCACAAAGAAAATGCAATTCCCCATTAAAATGCCAATCCTTCCCTACTTAACGCATACTCATTCTTTTAATTAACTACTGAAGAGCGGTATAAACAGAATAAGAAAAAAAAGTTGGTCCTTACGTTTCCAATGGCTAAAAGACCCTTATCAAATAATAAAATTACTCCGAGAATTAGAAAGCTGACACCGAAAGCCACCAGGGCTATTCCAATTTCTAGAATCAAAAAGTACAAAAAAACAAAATAAAACCAAAACCAAAAAATAAAAAAACAATGCACTGATTAATAAACCAATGTTTGTCAATAGTCCCATATTTGAAAACATCGTTTATAACACATTCACCCCATCCAATCAATCATATCCAATTACTCAACTGTATCAAATTAAATACCACATCACAAATATCGTTATCCATCCATAAAATTAAATATCAAACGCCTAAGAAAAAATAGCTCCAATCAAAGTCCATCCCGAAATAAGTCCATGATCTTGAGAGAAATCCCATTAAATACAAATAAAAAAGCCGATAAGGAAAAAAAAATACATTGACAGATGATGGACTCCCCAGCAAAAAAAAAAACCACGTTAGGATAAGAACATGCACACGGGGACTAGATAAAATTATGAAAAGATAATAATACAATTTTCCAAAAACTTACTTTGAGAATCTGATGGCTGGAACATGATGTCTAATGCTTTTACCGAATATCACTTCTTCCCTTTAATTATGTTCCAGTGATACTAACCATTTTCAATCAAGTGTCAGCTGTAATAAATATCCAAATCGGCCAACAACTTCTGTTTCGTCTTCTTTTTTTTTTGAATTTGTGATAATTCCATTCAATCTTGAAATAAAATCCTCATTTTGCCTCGTCACACTCTTTGAACTTTAGCTCCCATCTACTGCTTCTCTTTTGAAGGGGAGCCGCCTCCCTCCAACGGCGCCAGATGGCGCCCTTCCCAACGTTTGTAATTATCTACCTTTCCAAGATTTTTATCACTGATTATATCTCTAAAAACTATCACAAAGTATAAAACAATGTATAATACGTATTATTATTTTTTTTATATATATATAAATAAAACAATATTTAAAATGTCCACAGACACGACTATTTATGAAGGGACAAAAATCACGACTTTCGCCATACTCCCTTATCAGCAAGGAACATCTGGTTAGTTAAAGACATTCATGTTTATTTTTGAGATAAACTATACATATATAAAATATGCCTAAAAATAAATTTAAAAAGAAGGTAGAGAAAAACAATTTATTTGTATAGAAAAGGAGCTTATGTTTTTTTTTTTTTGGCAGTTTAATAATGAACACCGTAGGACAATCATAAAATATTATTTACCTTGTCCACATGTTTGCGGCCTTTACTGGGCAATCATATGCTTGGTTAAGTGGGAAATTCGTGCCGTTTTGCGTAATAACAAGGGGAAATGTTTGTTCAAGTGCGAATTCAGATTTTTTTTTTTTGGGGTGTAATGTATACATAATCTGAAAATTAAGGGACGAGATGAGGGTTGTGAAAAAAAAAGTAAATTATGAGTTTTTTGAAGGGAGCAGAATTCTGTGATTACGGATGTTCGTTTTTTTTAATTTAATCTTGAAAATGATGATAAAGGTCCATTATACCTATACTTTCATACTGATCAGGATAGTCTCTTGATTCTCAATGTCTCGTTTCCCTTCTGAGAGTGTTCTGACTCGTTTCCTTTCTGACTTATTTTTTTTAGGGGAAAATTACATAATCATACAACCTTTTGACGTTGACAGTGAGCAGCCTTATATGTCATTTTATGATGATTATTTTCACCCTTTCCAAGTATCCCTTGAGTCGTGAAGAAGGGAGATTAGGATCTATATTATTATTATTATAGGATCTATATTTTTTGGGGAGAAGAAGAGGACGTCAAACAAGGGGTTATAATATCATCATAATAATCATCACAAGACAATCAACAACCATAAAATTCTTCGGATAATAGATTTATGTGCATGTACAATCCCCCCCCCAAAAATTTTAATCAGGAATGGAAGGCATATGACCAAAGAAAAGTATAGCAATCGTTGGGATTATCCATTCACAGCAGAAAAAAAAAGTTCTGGTTGACCTCTAACTTTATTGAGGGGTAAAATACTTATATAGGTGTAAACAGACGAGCATGAAAATACTCCTTTTTTGTCTCCTTCTTTGAAAATGTGTTAGGAGATAGGAGTGTTAAATCTCATATTTTATCTCCTGTAGCCTTCTTCAACCAAAAAAAGGGTAACGCTTTTTTTTTGGTGGCTGGACTATATAATAGGAATTTCCTGTTGTGATTAATTGCTCGGAAAAATCTGTGAGGGCTCAAGCTTAAGGTATTGACAGGGTGACGCACTATCAGTAGAAAAATGATTATGGTGATCTTGGATTTTTTTTTTTCGAAATCGTGAGAATTATATTTGTACCCAATAATATGTAAATGTATACATTTTTATAGCCGACGAAAAACCAAATCAGATCGCTTCCTTACCCCTTTAATTCAAGAAAGGCTTTGTGGTTACTTTATGGCGCTGATGGAGATTATCTTATCCTTGAATTTGTATGGATATGTCGGATTTTTTAACCCAGTTTATTACGCAAAATTGTTACATTTTATTACAAAATGTCAGCTAAATGTAATCCCATTGACATTTACAAATAGCATATGCTTATTTCCAAATTGAGTAATACAATTCGTCTGTGTAAATAATCAAAAATAATTGCTTTTTAACCTGATGTTTAAACATGGAATTGCTCTGCTTCTAATACAATTAGCTTTGAAACAAGATGCAAAGGACTGAGAGCTGAGCCTATGAGGACAACGAGACCAATAGTTTTTGTTTTCCAATTTTAAATACTTGTCGCATATTCATGAATTAATGTTCGTCAATGACATGGATAATACGAGGTCATAAATTAAATTATACTCTCCTGGCTACAAGGGATAGAAGAATCTTCGGAATTTGAGTCATACGCTGATTAAATCTGCGTGTCCAACCACTTCAGAAAAGACAAAAACAAATGGTAGTAATATTATCATTTACTTGTTTCTTTAACATCTACCTTTCGATTTTATTCCAAAAAATATGTATACCAGTAGCAAGTAGCAATGTTCATGCATATGTTTATTAACCTCACATCCATCTATTTGGCTACAAGTATATACAATATATAACAATAAAATAATTCCTCAGCCATACACGTTTTCAAATTTCAAGTCATCGCAATTGGTGACGCACGAATGGACAGATCATAAAACAAGGGGGGAGAAATTACGCGTGTAAATACCTGTAATTTAAAGACAGTGTGAGGACTCGCAACAAGCGTCCTGTGGAAAGACTTTTCTTAATAGAAATAATAATAATGATCTAAAAGTCAAAAAATTGTCCTTTACTTTGTACGCAAATTTTGTGTATGCCAAACAAACAGATTATGACAATGTTTTGTGTACACTTGCCAAAGCAAAAAAAAGTTTTGCATTTCATATACTTCACTGCTTGATCGTCATTGCTGGAAGGCATGTAAGAATTTTGTGGAAAAATAGGTAAACAAAGTAACTAAATTAAGTATTTTTCGGTCTCCCATTCCTTGTATTTTTTTTTTTTTTTGCATGTTGACAATTGGGCAAGTATTAATCTTTCAGTCGCACGTGAGGAATTCGGAGTTCACAACGACTTCCTGTCATTTCACTTGTAATTAGTGAACATGGTAGGGGAGGGAAAATTGGAGAAAAATGCATGTACATTATATATACAGATAAATCCACAATAGCTCCTTGAATACAACAGTTGCAGTCGTCAAGTGAAAGATTTCCCCCCGAAAGAATCCCCTCCTTCTTTTTAAACATGACTTTGGCCAAAACATTGATGAGTCCCACATGAGATTTTAAAGTGCCATCAACAATACTATTGGAGTCCTATAGGCTTCTTTTAGAGAAGGAAGAAAATGTGGTCACCGGCTTTGAGTATGTGTGGCATAGGATTTCTAATAATAAAAACTTCTATTCTTATCGTTCCAGTAAAAAGAATGGGGGAAGAGTCCATATATTGTTGTGTCTAAAAATGTGTACAAGATAGTTTGTTGAAAAATTTTCCTCTCTCTCGCACCCTCAAGAAGGGAGAAATTGTGAAAAGTCGGATCAACTGTGTAAACATGGGGCCATGTGGGAACTTCGTTCTTCACACATTAAGGCTTAGAGGAAGGAATAGAATACATGTATTTTTTTTTGTATTCAAAAATTTACTCCAGACAACTTCCTATACTCCGTTTTTTTTTTGTCCTGGAAAATGGATGTATTTCCAACTCATTTTTACTAGGATAATTTTTTTTTCGTCTGCTGGTGGGAGGGAGAAAGATTTTCTAGCATCATTTATTTCTCTCCTACAAGAATAAAGGGCATGAGGATAAACGTGGAATCTCTGGTACTCCCCCGCTGTATGAAGTCACTGAAACACCCTTCACACACATGAGGCTTCACCGAAAGTTTTCAACAGTTAAGAAAGAAGTACAAAAATTTGAAGGAGAAAAAAAATGTTTCAAAGTGAGAAGAAATCGTGGTTCCTTGACGATAAGGTCAACTGTTGACTCAATGACTGTGACTTGGCACTCACTTTTGTACACATACATATTCTTGTGGGATGATTTAGTTTTAAAAGAAGGAAGAGATGACTCTCTCTATCATGTACAGATATATATATATATATATATATATATATATACATATCTGTACATACGTATATATCTGTATATATATATATATATACATACAGATATATACCTATACATCAATTGGTTCCTGGATATATGTATATAATCATTTACCGTCAAATATATGTTTCCACGTTATCTGATGCAGGAGTTTCCCTCCTTAAGATTCATGGAAAATTTACTGTCCACAATCGCACGCGGAGATGTCACGGTTTCAAATTATACGTTAGGATCCCGCAAAAGAACTTTGCTACAATTCTCACCCGCCTACAAAATGTATGCATTACTCAGCCACCAGAAAAAAAAAGGACCCGCTCTCCGGCTATCTTACGGGTAATTGTAAGAGACAGCATTATTAACCGCTTTTTCCCGAGCTTTAATTTCATCCTTTATACAGACGACGACGAAGTTTCTTGCTAAAGCAAACGTTGGACGTCCAGTAAATTCTATAATTGTGATGTTTTCTACAATAATTCTATAGGTATACGAGTCCAGGCTGAACGCATATCCATGTACCTGGTATATTGTTCTCTTGATCATGTTTTACGCACCCAAACGTGTAAAACGTTGAGAAATAAATTATTCAATTATAATTTATTCCATTTCAATTAAATTATGATTCTCCCTCCGTCCAATGCGGCTTGCTCCGAGAAAATTGTTGGATGTATATTAAAAAGCTGCATGTTAGTAAAGCCAATGCTAGGACGGACCGTCACTTGCTCTTATATATGAACGATGAGGCACTTAAGGACATAGCTGCATAGCTCCTCCTGTCAAATTGTATGCATTTTATTAAACCGTGAGACTGGAAAGCAGAATGGGAGCTACTGTTTTAAACTGTACAAGACTTTTTTTCATTTTAACCCTCCTCATTTATCCTCTAATAATACTTTCCTTATGTCGAGAGAGAGAGAGAGAGAGGTACTTAGAAGTCACCACGTCGAAGATGGATTTACTGTACCAGAAGAGATGGAAAGAGAAAGATGGTTAGAAATTCCCTTCAAAGGTCGGCTGGGATCAACAAGAAGAGTGGTGGGGGATGGAAAGGAATGGGGAAAAGGGATAAAGAAGCTTAAATTTCCTCAATATCTCCTCTCATACACATCTATACTTCCACGTATTTCGACTTAGAACTTGAGATGAACGAAATACTGGTAGCAGGAAGAGAAGTTAGGGGGGAAAATGTGTGCTACAGTGCTACTAACATGGAACACTTGGAGAAAAGGATGATGGAGGTTAAAAGGAAACTTTGTTTTTTTTTTCCTGGAACTCCTCCTTCCAGTTCGGAAAAAAATAAATATTTGAAACACTTTTTTGAGGCAAGCTTTATTTTTGGGGGAGAAAGAGTAAGTATTATATTGGAGGGAGAAAGGCTGTCACTATTATTATCTTCTCCCAGCACCCAATTACGCGCAGGGGAACAATGGATATGTCAATTGAAGCCGTTGTCAGTGACAGGCGATACTAAATGT
Organism: Disparrhopalites patrizii; assembly: GCA_034698585.1. NCBI lineage: Eukaryota > Metazoa > Arthropoda > Collembola > Symphypleona > Sminthuridae > Disparrhopalites > Disparrhopalites patrizii. The sequence continues at coordinate 13,944 of JAQGBT010001983.1, read as the reverse complement.
CATTGCACCTTGCCTTTCCCTCCAGGACATGTTCTATACCGGTACATTCACCACTGATTCTCCCGTTCTTTGGCATATAATATCTTATTAGTCAACAGGGGACTTTTATGGGAACTCAAGGGGCCTCGGCAGTGAAGTATTTTTGGGAGTCAAACATTTTGTCTGGGAAGTTTGCTTCTACCACTTCTACGGCTGTTTTGTACAAATGTTATCATCATATGCATAAAGACATGTATGGTATGATATGACTTTAACAAAAAAGAGTGCCAAGGGTATAGGACTTGCCTGTACGGTAGATTAAGGGGCCACATTTTTTTTCTTGTGTCTACACTGTACATGGGAATATTTAAATGTTTTCCACCCCCCAAAAAAAAGAGAAAAACTGCGTCTCCCTTCAGTCCATTTATTTTGTGTATGTGAGTGTTATTACAATTCCCCCAAATTAGGATTGCAATGGGACTCATTTAAATAGCATTTCTCTTCCAAGCATATTTGTCTTCCAAGAAGAGAAAAATATATTCTTTTTGGACAGAGATGGAAGTTAACGACCAATTTAATGACTTTGTCTTCGGCGTTAGACTCTTCTCAGTAATATGAATGTATAAGCATGAACATTTGAATGGCTCCAAAAACCAAAATCTCTTGAAAATAGAAGTCAATACACATTTCTTGGAGGAAATGTAATTTTATGTTATGCTTGTACAATTTTCGTTAATTTCAAACAACTAGAGATTTTTGTATAGTAATAGTTTAAAGGGTAGCTACGTACCTCTTGGAATCCTTATGGATCCTTATGAAAGTCTTCGTTTAAAAAAAAAGGTCCAAATATATTTTATTTGTATTATCTTCTACAAAGCAAGGGCGGTTTTATAATAATCTGTGATAAGAATATCTTGGTGTGATGCATCATTCAAGTATTTCTTTTAATTTCTGAGAATGTGTAATCAGATTCGGAAATTGACACTGGTTTGACGGTTTAAGGTTAATCAGGAGCTGGGTTGACATTAATCAAATATTTACTACTGGCTCCCAGACGGTGGTCTTTTTGGAAAACAAAGAAGACACAATAAACTGAATAAACAAAAAACTTTGGAGCTTTCCGTGTCTTCATTTATTTGTCTTTGTACGGTCATTTACAAAGGCGACAAATTATTGCAAAATACGCATTTACGCGTCCACACACAGGGTGGAGCTTTACCAAAATATGTGTTCAGTTGGACAGCAGATTTTTTGGAAAAAGTCTCTTTCCTTTAATTTTGTATGATGATTGTGTAGCGAATTATTTCTATATTCTGCCGCAATAAATATGCACATGTCGGTGTAATCACTCCCATTTCCCCCATGAAAGTGTATCTATACTCATTTTACAAAGTGCCCTTCCTTTAATTCTGCCTTTAACTTTGTATTATGTGGGGTAAGAAGAGAAAGGTTTGAACGAGGTTTAAAAGTACATTTTGAAATAAGATTTTTTTCTAAACCAAAAATTGAGGAAAAAGCTTACTATTACAGCTGGAAAATATCTATTTGTATATATGTGTGTGAACGTCAAAATGTTTTTTGCCCCTCTTGCGTTGTCTAACCGCTCTTTTTTACAAAATAACCGACGTCACAATAATAATCTCTTCCTAGCTATTGTACCGTCAATGTGGGTACGGAATGATAGACAGAAAATAGTATAAAAAAAGCAATAATCACAACAAAGGTGGTGGCGTTGGTTCTACATTCACCAATAAATGTGTGTAATAATAATTAAAAAGAAACCGCTTGTGTAATTCCTCCTACAAAAAAAAAAATAGTAGAAAATTGAAAAGAACTTGAAGTGAGGTGTGATACAGATGTAATTCAGCACTTTTATGCATGTATATTCCTTTTACAGGAGAATTGGAGTCCTCCCGAGGAGGAGAGGGAGGAATTGAAGGACGCAAAGATCATATAGTCTTGTTGCATTCAGCGAATATGTACACAAAATCTATGGATGTTGGGATTTTATAGGTATTTACATCAAATTATATGTGGTATTACATGGCATTATATCGGCAGGTGAGAGAGTACGATGTGCATTTGTGTATGCATACATATATGCCTACCCACATATGTACGTGACTGTGCATGTCGCTTGTCTATAGGTTTTTGTTTAGCTCGTTGATTAGCAATACTTGGCCTTGTCCCCGTCGTTGGCTCTCTCAAGCTTTGTCATTAATAAAAGCATAAGGGGATTATCAGAGAGAGAGAGAGAGAGAAGTTTTGGCTACAAAAATTATTCAACATTTAATATATTACACAATACGCAACGTTTAGTTTATAAGATCCTTTTTCTTTTCACAAATGCATGTCCTACTATCTTTCCATTGACACACGCATATGTACAGGCCACCCATATCACGTGTGGTTGTGCATAAAGGAGCATTTGGACAGAACTGTACAAAAACTGAACGCGATGAACACCTTTGGACTACACATATCTTGCACTCCATCCAACAATGGTGTTGTGCACTGTCCACAAAAAGGATACATTATCATTTTGATTGTTGACTTCTACAGATATTAGCATCCTTGTCTCTGTCTGTCTCTCTCTTTATGCTGCTATCTCTCTCCTTTTCTGTTGCTCTCTCTTTCGCTCGCTTTTGTCTCTTGCGCTTTCCTTATTGATTTCTCGCTGTGTTTTTTTCTCTCTCTCTTGATTTCCTCTTGCTCGTTCTCTATTGATTTCCTCTTGCTCTTTCTCTCTTGATTTAATGTTGCTCTTTCTCTTTTGATTTCCTCTCTTGTTTTCCTCTTGCTTTTTCTCTTTTGATTTCCTCTCTTGTTTTCCTCTTGCTATTTCTCTCTTGCTTTTTCTCTCTTGCTTTTTCTCTCTTGCTTTCCTCTTGCATTCCTCTTGCTCTCTCTCTCTTGATTTCCTCTTGCTCTTTCTCTATTGATTTCCTCTTGCTCTTTCTCTATTGATTTCAGTTTTTTCTCTCTCTTGAATTGCTCTTGCTCTTTCTCTATTGATTTCAGTTTTTTTTCTATCTTGAATTCCTCTTGCTCTTTCTCTATTGATTTCAGTTTTTTTTTCTTTCTCTCTTGATTGCTTTTTCCCCTTTCTCTCTTGATTGCTTTTTCCCCTTTCTCTCTTGATTGCTTTTTCCCCTTTCTCTCTTGATTTCAGTTTTTTTTTCTTTCTCTCTTGATTGCTTTTTTTCCTTTCTCTCTTGATTTCCTCTTGCTCTTTCTCTCTCTTGAATTCTTCTTGCTATTTCTCTCTTGATATCAGTTTTTTTATTTCTCTCTTGATTTGTGCTTGTTTTTCCTTCTCTCTTGATTTGTGCTTGTTGTTCTTTTTCTCTTAATTTGTGCTTGTTTTTCTTTCTCTCTTGATTTTAGCTTGTTTTTCTTTCTCTTTTTATTTCAGCTGGTTTTTCTTTCTCTCCTAATGTTCTGGTTTTTCTTTCTCTCTTAATTTCCTGGTTTTTGTTTCTCTCTTAATTTTCTGGTTTTTGTTTCTCTCCTAATGCTCTGGTTTTTCTTTCTCTCTTAATTTCCTGGTTTTTCTTTCTCTACCAATGTTCTGGTTTTTTTTTTCTCTCTTAATTTCCTGGTTTTTCTTTCTCTCCTAATGTTCTGGTTTTTCTTTCTCTCTTAATTTCCTGGTTTTTCTTTCTCTCTTAATTTCCTGGTTTTTCTTTCTCTCTTACTTTCCTGGTTTTTCTTTCTCTCTTCATTTTCTGATTTTTCTTTCTCTCCTTATTTCCGTTTGTTTTTATTTCACTCTTGATTTCTCCGTTTTGATTTCTCTCTTGCTTTCTCCTTTTTCTTTGTTTTCTCTTGGTTTCTCTTTTGATTTCTCCTTGTTTTTCTTTTTCTCCGGGTTTTTCTTTCTTACTTTTCTTACTCTTGCTTGCCCAATCTTTGAAACTCTGTCTTTCTGGTGCTTTTTCTCTCTCTCTCTTCTCCCCAGACATCTCTCCACATGAAGATATCGTGTAATCTCTCACGTATACATTTTGTTGATAAAGAATGAGACTTGTAATGTGACAATGAAAGGAATAATAATTATACCTATATCTCATTCCAGCCCCAGCCTTTTTGCGGACAAAAAGCTACTCCAGGTGTTTTTCTTCATTGCCGGACTCCCATTCGGTAAGGACAGGGATAATTAAAAAAATACATGCTAAACAATCTCTGAATGCACAATCATGGATGAGCAGTTAGGAGATTATGTAATAATCTTGTCGGTTGAATTTAATTTAAGACGATTCACTTCTTCCCATTCTTTCTATAATTTTTCCTCTCTCGTATTCGTACATATATGTAGGTAGCTGTGCAGCCTCCCATTCAGTGATGTCAAACTACCCCAGATTGACAATTAAATCACCCTTCCTATTCTTGACATGTACGTAATGGGAATGGCGGGAAATTTTTTACGGGAAAAAAGTAAACCTTTACCTCGTATGAAACATAATTTCCGTGGTTAAAAGCATTGCATGGAATCTAAAGCCCCTTGGGGGAGAGAGAGGAAAAGACGCAAGTAATTTATATTGTAGGCGTAAAGTCCAGCAATAGAGTCCAGCAAAAAGATTTTTTTTTTCCTCTGGGCTTGTGAATTGTATGTTCGGGGAGGAGTGATTATACATATGTTTTTTTTTTACAAAAAACACAAGTAAGAGAAAAATACAGACGTGCGATTCAATTAGTTGACTACGACCTTTGTTCCATTATTACTCGACAGAATTGCAATAACATGTGTTCGATGGTCGTGGAAAAGATGTACAAAGTACTGTGTAAATGGGCAGTACATTTAATGCCCACAGCATTACTCCTTGATTTGGCAAAGGCCAAAATGTTTTTCCACCGTCAACATTTTTGTCTTTTCATAGAGAAAAGCCTATCCCTTTTTTTTCCACTTTTGTTTTCAAGTACAAAGAAAAATTCCCATGGAGTTGTTGTATACACCATGAAATGCACTCCTATACTAGATGTTTTGGTTTATACACAAGTATACATTTTTTCTAGTTATTTTTTTTAAATTTAGCAAAGGTGATAAGGAATGAGAATACGAATGGAGAGAAGTCGTGTCAATAAGGTCTGTCTTGAGGGTGGCTAAAAACGATTTGGTTCCTGGAGAATCTCCGTTTCTCATTTACTCTCACCATAATATGTTTGCTAAACTGCAATTAAAATGGCTGCAGGACATAAATTTCAACCCATCCAACGAAATGACCTTGAAAGCCCTGTTTTAAGGATTTTTTTTTTTGAATTTTAGAAAGCGTAAAGAATTGCAATTAAGAAAAGAATTTCGATTTGAGCTGTATTTCTATCTTTTCAACCTCCACGAGGTAAATAATAGGTACAGGTGTAAAAATATAGGAAGAAAACTTCCTACTTCCTCCAAGGCTTTGTATGTAACCAAAATTTATATAATCAAATTGCGTAAGAATCCCCCAACAATCACATGTGTATTGTGTATGACTGCGTTAAAGGCCCTCTTTGTGTCACCGAGTTACATAAATACAAAGAGCGTTTCCTTTTCTTCATAAACCTCATATCCCCCCATGTCTTAATTGTTTGACAGGTGTTAAAAAAAAGACAATGTGTCTCAAGTAATAATATAAAATATACACCCAGACAGAAGACAAACAAAGCCTCAGGTCCATGGGCAAAGGGGAACAATGATATTAACAATAATACATGTGTAAAAGTGCGTTTTAACACACTGGCCCAGCACCACTGAAGGCTACTTCCCTTCTCTTAATTGGGGAAAAGTGTGACCGCTCTTAAAAAATAAATTGACAACACTTTGTCATCCACAAAAATTCACGGCTGGGAAGAACATGAGTATTCTTTTAAAAAAGCAATAATTGATTATGCCGCAGATGAGAAAAAAAAAGTCACGCAGATCTGATTTGAACTGTTCAAAGGAAATTGGACAGCCTTACTGCATGTGTAGAAATGTGTGTAAGAACAATAATGCCAGTTACATAAACATTACATAGTCTTTCCAAAGGTCTGACGGCGACATTGGCAATGGATCTGTTGTGTAAAAAAATAAATAAGAAAAGGCCCATAAAAACAATACAATTCTTTTCGAATCTATAAATAAACAATTACTTTTTTTCGAACATAAAGTATTTTTTAATTGCCAGTTCTCCTCCACTATAAACAAGAATTGGACACAAAGCGAGGATACTAAGAAGTCAAGAGAATTTGCTAATTCCTATACGACCCCACCGATAGCCTTCTCGTGCATTATCGGGCTATTTCCCCTGGGGCAGGTTCTTTCAAAGGAATTACTCTCACCCAAACCAGATCTACAACTGCAAAGCCGGTGTGATTCATACATTAGATTGTGCGAAGTGCATTCGTTATGAACAAATGTTTCAGTGGATTGCCGAACATGTGTAAAGAGTAAAAATTAAAAGTAATGACCGTAATATAATTCTTCTCCAAAGTTTGAATTATTAATCTGATGACCAAACAATCAGAGAGGGAGAGAGACGACACTGTCTATGTCTATATACAAATGTACGTTACTATATCTTCTGTACTATATTACTCCTAATTCCTCTAGTCGTCACCCCATAGCTTGTGTAATAAGCATTTGAAGCAACATCAAAAGGAGCTACCCTGTGTATCTTTCACAAATGTAAAAAAAAAAAAAAAAAATATGTACGAAATTTTTACAGATAGATCAATCCCCCTTATATACATAGGAGAGAAAAGAGAGGGTGTCATATTTGTATGTTTGACTGTGCATAACAATAAATATCCTTAAAAAAATCACTATAGCAGAGCAACAGTGCCTTTATAACATTGGCCTTTATACCATACAAGTCTCTCTTTACCATATGATATATCGACAAATGACGGAGGTAGGTTCACCTTTCTTTCTATATGTATGTAGACATATAGATATAATTCAGAGAAGGACCAATAGAAACATGTATATTCGAGATGATGAAGCACGACATAGGGCAGGGGAAAACATGTGTGTTAATGTATGTATGTATATACTATATGTAGAGAGAAACAGTAAAAAGTGTTCGAAATCCCAAGGGTTTTCCACGTATCAACCAAGTTTCGCAAATATTGCTCTCAGGTCACTGACGACTATATTGTAATCGAGATGAAGTGTGAGGAAAAAAATGTGAAATTTCTACTTTCTGTTTTCTTATATTCCCCCGTATACTATACAAGAGAGAAAAACAGCAAACATATCATGTCCTCAACGAGCCTCTGCCTGTTTAGTTAGTCGTGGTGGACACATGCCCCTGAAGATCTAGTCTGTGTGTGTACTGAAAGGGTTAAGAAGGCAAAAGACATTATTGAGGGGGAGACCCAACATTTTCTGTTCTATTCATTTTCTGGCAGTCATTTCCATTTATACTATGCGTACATACATACATATCTGTACCATATTGTATACATACGACATTCAGCTTGCATTGGACTCTGTGACCCAAAGAAGAGATGAGGATGGATATTTTGTTAGGTGCAAAAATTATCGCTGGACATATTATTAGCATTAATAATTGCCTTTGAGTTTGTTGAAGATTTCTGGGCGTTTTTTACCTGCTCAAAAATCCTTTTGATGAGAGTAAAACCTTTGGACAGATCAATCTCTCTTGTACGTGTCTTAAATAAGGCATTAAATAAGAAAATACTTTGACTATATGTGTTTACAGGGGATAGTATAGACTTGCAGAAGACGGAAAGAGAGGGTGATGACTGATGACTGATAAACTTTCCCAAATGTCGTATAAATCGAGGGATTTAGAGCTTTGTATTTGCAACAATAAATCCACCTTGATTCCCTTCCTTGCATTATAATGGGTTTTTTTTTCCACCAAATAGTGTTTTGCCATTCCTTCTGTCCAGTCTGGAACGGAGAAAAAATTTACTAGATATTTTTTCCTCTGTAATCTCCTTCGCCGCCCCTCTTTGGAATGTAATAAGCTACCGGCTGTAAATATGTATAAGGTGAGCAAGACAATTGGCGAAGTATGTGGTGATAAAAGATTAAAGAAAAAAATCCCGGAAAAAATTTACCACTCACCATTAAGACTATTAAATCATAAAATGTATACACATTTTTTCTTTATTATTCCCACTATATTTTTCTCATCATTGTCCACAATAAAAACGTTTGTAGGGGTGAAGAGTGGACAGAGATAAAACAAGGAATTGTTATGGTGTCTCATGCTTGGCTCAAAAAAAAAGAGTGGCTGTATAATACTTATTGTCACTGACGTAATGCCTTTCTGTAGGAAAAAGTGTACAAAGGGTTAATCCTCCACCACAAATTGGAAGGCAACAAGTGGTTATAATGTCTCACCAGCTTTTTTTTGGAGGATTTCTTGGAGGAATTAAAATTTCTGTGAATTAAATAGTTCCAAAAAAAAAAAAGAATGCAACTTGTAATTCTCTACCACCCTAACACACGTACATTTCCCACGTAGTAGAGGAATTAATTTTTTTGTGGTAGTAAGTCAGTAGGGAAAATATGATGGAAACCATGTGCGCGTGCAAATTTTAAACCCGTAGAAGAAGAACCTCAGTAATTGTAGTGATTATTATTCTCCACAAAATGCATCTCCCACCCCCTTTTTCCCCTGAAGTTTTTTTGGGGGGGGGGGGTGATTATAATACTGGATACGCAAAAAAAAAGTTTAAGGTCATAGGTCTTCCTTTTACCATTCAAAGGGAAATAATGCACCCAAAGAAGAAAAAAATGGGTGGACACATGAGAAGGTGAGAAAAGAGCGTGGGGAAGCAAATGATTTCCAAATCTAGTTTCTTGATGATTATTTGTTCTCGTCAGAGAGAGAGAGAGAGATAGAGAAAAAATGAGAAGAACCTGTCTCGAGGCAGAAAAGTGTTTGAAATGGGTGGAAAGAATAGAAATCGAGTCGTACCACTCGTCGAACAGGGTCTTTTCACTACGTGCCACACAACACACGGCCAAAATCCCAAACTTTTTAGCTACTGGCAAAAAAATATATAATGCAGTTCTACTTATTTGAATGACATGAATGCTATATATTCACAGTATGGAAATTTCAATGTGATCTATAGGATTTGTTTAGGCCTATATTAGCACCACGACGGAGGGAAACTTCTCCCAAGGAATTGAAGACGTTCAAAATCTCTTTCCCGAACAGTCCCAAGCCCCTTTTCTTGTCACTTTGTGACCAAGAGTGACATTCGGTATTAAAATCCTTTGTTTATTTACCTCAATATATACCATGAAAAAGAGGGCTGTCATCCCAGCAGTGGAGTTATGTACATCTTTAAGTATATGCATATGTAGATATACATGTATACAAATACGATATTCGTACGTGCTTCAAGCAGTCTCTTAACAAAGGGAAAACTATTTTTTTTTTTCAAATTAAAGCCTGAAATCAAGAGGTTGAGAGAGAGACGGTAAATAGCATGTGAGCATCTTGTTGTTTTTTCTGGCAGATCTATTAAATTTAGGAATTGAGGGGAGTTAAATCACTAAAAGATATTATTTTGTTTGTTCGGAAAAAGGAAGGGTGTCAATCGTTATCTTTTAAAAAGTAGTCCATTAGTTTGTTGGAGAATACAACTAGCCAATCGTGATTCTAACTATGATTTATTAAATGGAATTTCTTCTCTATTAAACCCTCTTCATTCCTTTCCACAATGCTTCAAGGCATTTTTACCACTCGGCGTCTAAGTAGAATTTCTAGTTTCTTTATGTGATGAGCGAGGACGTGGATTCAAGGAAATTACGATTTCCAATATTCTCAGACTTTTTTTTTACTTGAAAAAAGTATGAAATTTCAAGAACGCCACACCGCTCTGGCTCATTTTTGCTCGGGTCATTTGGACAGAAACGAGTTTCTCCATCCAATAATATTCCTCTTTTTTCGAGAATTTTTACTACAAACAACTGGAGAAGAATTCAATTTTTTTAACGATCTTCAAAACCCACGTATCAAAGATTACGTAGGAATGTGTGTTGGGAAATTATCATGATTAGACACCTGGAGTTCCACAGACTTTGGACGAGGAAGCAATTGTCGTTCATTCCGAAGTTCCAATAGGCATACATATCACTGTCGCAAAGGAGCACTGAAAAATAATTACAAAGAACCTGATTTTACTTGTCACAATAGAGTATTTTCTCCCGGAGGAAATTCTCAGTCTTTCCACTCTTGGGAGCAAATTTTGGAAGTCAATTGATTGGAAGTACAGACGTTCTTCTTCTTCTTATTTCTCCTAATTTCCCCTCCACAACCAAACATTTGTCCATAAATTGTGGAAGCGGCATTCTCAGTATTTTTCAATACCGTCCCATCCTACCCCTCCACGTACACATCCCCATTTCTTTGTTTTTGAAACTAACTCCAACTACTGTACAATGGAAATATTTACGAGTTTTGCGCTGTCAAAAACTCAGTAAACAATGAAGGGTCGGTGCAGATACCCACGTGGAAGTCGTAGAAATGTCAGTGACAGACGGAGAAACTGAACAAAGGCATAGAACGAATGATCTTTGCCTATTCTGGGAAACTTGTTGCACATCCCTACGCTTGTGGCTATAGGCTCTATCGTCCTTTATACCATTATTTTTCAACCCAGTCCATATAATGTACATATATTCCTCCCTTCAAAATGATTCCTACAAAGTTTAGCCCCACATGTGGCTACGAGACTAGTTTTACGCTGATTTAATATGAAATTTTTTGGAATTAGGAAGACATGAACTTGGTCTTTTTCGAGCGTGGATGAAATCCCTGGGTTTCTGGGGTGAATTACGACAAAAAAATCTTGTACAGTGGACTTCAACCATGTGTTTCAAAGGGTGCTTCCCAATAGGTATACCATAATAAATATGCATAATAGAAGTGGAAGGAACATATGAGACGGAAGGAATTGAGAACGAAGGGAACCATTTAGAGTCACAGACGTCAAGGGCGAAAGAAGGGGGTTGTTTTTTCCTTTTATTTTCTCCCTCTCTCACTTTCAAACTCTTTAAGTACATGTGTTTACAGTATTGTGTATATGTATACATTCGTACACACTCACTCTCTCTCTCTCTCTCTTTCTCTCTCTCTAACTCTTTTTTAACCAACGCAATGTATCTTGATTCTTCTGTTGGTTAGGGACTGATGGAAGTACATTATAGAAGATTTGAAAGGGGAGGAAAAAGCCATAGCAAAGCGTCCTTTCGTCTCCGTCCAAAGATCCAGTCAGCCAAGTACGTCGTTGGAGAGTAGAGGCCACTTGTTCGTCTTCTTGCTGTGTGTGCGTGCAGTAACACTGTGCTGTAATCATCATCCACTTGATCGTCCTCAACTTCTTCTTCATCTTCTTCATCCTCCAACATCTGTAGCCAAGAAGGAGCTTGAAGGAAGAGAAACTTCCAATCTCTTGTTTTCTTCTCAAACAAAGAATTTTTTTTTCTCTCTCTCTCTCTCTTTAAATATTAAAGACTTTTTTCCTCAAGCATCTCTGAAAAAATACGTTTTTTCCCCATTTCTCCAACATTGAAAATAATCTGGTAAAAACCATTGGATCTTCTCAAAGCACTGGATTTTACATACGTTGGTCAATGTTTTTTTTAAACCTCTTCCATTGACCAGGTGTATAGGAAAAAGTACACGCGATCAGATCTCTTTGTATACATTGTCCATCCACTGCAAGTGCTGGACTTATTCGTGTTTTTGTGGGGAGAAATAAGGAGTTTAAATAAATAAATACCGGAGGAAATAAGTTATTCAGACGTGAATAAAGACCCAAAATCCTTTTGAATTTGATTTGGTTGAAAAATACTCATATTCCCCAATTTTTTAGGGGGGTTGTTGTGTCCTGTATAATTATCCTATTTATCTCATATTTATACACACTCATTTCCAGTGACCAACTGCGTGTATGTTTCACTGAAACTCTCCTCTTATATGAAGACAAAAGTGCTGGGTGTATTTTGTCCAGGGATAAAAAAAAAAGTATATTTTCCCCTCTTCAACAATTGTATATCTATATTGTTTGTGTGATACTCTCACAAAAAAAAATTACTCACAGGGATTACAGTGACAAAACTAAGTGGGAAAAAAGTGTATGTAAAAAACGGAGTTATAGAGAGAGTCTGTCTGTGCGTTGTTCAAACAAAGAGAAACAAATATATAAAAAAAAATAAAAGCGTATGGATAAATCTTTATCGACAGTTCGGTCTAATCGCTTGAAGCAAGCACACTCGAGCAGGGAAGGACTCTTCTGCCTCAATACAGTCGCATGGAGAGCATGTGACTGACTCCTCTCTATTATCACAACCTTTCCCTATTTGTTTCGTAAACTATATAGCTATTCACATTAATAAATTATTTTTTTTTGTCCTTTTCTATATTTATAAACCAAAATTTTGACTCCTTACAAACCTTTGTTTTTTCCCCATTCCTCTCCCACCCTTTCTCTCCTACGGTGACCTTTCCCTCCAAAAAGACGGTGAAATCCCAGGAAAACCCAAAATAAACTGAGACATTCCAAGGGGAAATTCGACAACAACAAAACAAATATTTAAACCAGATTTACAAAAAAAAATATTCTCCTACTAATTTTACCACCGTTCGTGACAGACCAAAGAGAAGAGAAGACCGGGGAGAATCAACTTCTTGAGTGACTCAGAAATTCCAAACATTCTCAAGCATTCTCTTCTTGAATTTTTTTAATTCTCGATTCCATGTTTTTTTTAAACATTTGATTGAAAAACGTTTGTATTTACACACACAAAAAACGTGAAAGGACATTTTCATTTTTTTTTAAACAAAAAACTAAACTCTACACAATCTACCGATACTTTTACCTGCTCTAATTTTTTAATCACCCGATCACACATAAAAGAAGGAGTAATTGTCGTACATCCTGTTGTTTGATCCAAAAAAAAAAAAAGTGAACGTCTTTTTTGAACAGAGGTGAACATTTGCAATTGTGAGTGTTTTTTGTGTGTGTGATAGTGTTTGTTGTTATTTTTTTATTTGACTCGTATTATTGGTCCAAGTATATTTCGAACACGTACAGAGTGGATACGGTACAAGATGACGTTTAAAAGGACAGCTTGCATCAGTAAGCATTGTTTTTTTTCTTAATTCTTTATACTATGGTATAGTTAGTGTGCACGAAATATTTTTGAGGCTCTGCATTCTAGCTTATTATTGCTCATTAAATCTCATATGGACAATGGCTGAATGATTCCACTGATGTGATGTGATGTGCTCTGAGTAGTAGGTAGAAATACTTTGTAGTTGTGTATATAGTTTGTAGTAGTTAGAAGTAAATATACGCTGTACATTGGCCTCTCGTTCCCCTCTTGTTATTATCACACTATAAAACTTTTGCTTGCACTTACTATATATAATGTACATATTATATGCATAGGATTTTATTGGTGTAAAATCAGCATGCAAACTTGGTCGTTGTTCAAGTCCTGTTGAGAGCGCATTTCGTGTGTCTGTGTTGAAGAGCCACTTTGGATCAAAGTTTATTAGCTCTACCAGCTGACAGCCACTAGTAGTACGGATGATCCTTAATGCACTCTGCGGCTATTACACTGTTAATCTCCTGCAGTATATTCTCTCTCTCTTGGTATCTCTCTTATTTCTATTTTTTCTGTCTCCCTTCGTGTTTTTTCTCTCGTTCTTTTTTCTGTCTCCCTTCGTGTTTTTTCTCTCGTTCTTTTTTCTGTCTCCCTTCGTGTTTTTTCTCTCGTTTTCTCACTCTTGTTCTTATTTTTTCTCACGTTTTCTCTCTTTTGTTCTTATTTTTTCTCTTTCTGTATTTCACTCCTTCGGATTTCATCTTACTGTGTTTCACTCCTTCGGATTTCCTCTTTCTGCGTTTCACTCCTTCGGATTTCCTCTTTCTGTGTTTCACTCCTTCGGATTTCCTCTTTCTGCGTTTCACTCCTTCGGATTTCCTCTTTCTGTGTTTCACTCCTTC
>JAQGBT010001982.1:0-27056 GCA_034698585.1 Disparrhopalites patrizii | reverse complement strand
TTGTAATGCTAAGAAGTCAAGCTTTCAGAATTGGTACTCACTGCCATTATATTCCTTCCCGTTAAAAACGTACATGAAGGGAAACGCGCGCAAAAAATCGCATACGCATGGCCTTTTCGGGATTAACGAAGACAGGCTGTAGCGACAATTACAAGAACATCGACTCATTTTCATTTTTGCAGAATATTACGAATTGCCATTGTTATTGTTAACATTTAAAAAATTAATTTTAAAAATTAAAAAAAAATTGAAATTTTAAAACAAATTCAAAAAAACACATAAAACAAATTTGAAACAAATTAAAATAAAACATATAAAACAAATTTGAAACAAATTAGAAACAAATTAAAATAAAACATATAAAACAAATTTGAAACAAATTAAAATAAAACATATAAAACAAATTTGAAACAAATTAAAATAAAACATATAAAACAAATTTGAAACAAATTTAAACAAAACATATAAAACAAATTTTAAAAAAACATATAAAACAAATTTAAAGCGAATTAAAGAAACATTTAAAATATATTTAAAACGAATTAAAAAAGCATTTAAAATATATTTAAAACGAATTAAAAAAAATGTAATTAAGAACTTAAAAAAAAATTAATAAAACCTTAAATAAAATTTTTAAAACATTTAAAAACATTTTTTTAAACATTTTTAAAAAATTCAAAAGCATTTAAATTTGTTTAAATAACGTTTTTAAAAAAATGTTGTGTCGATGTCCTTGTCGCTAGCGCCTCACTTCGTTAATCCAGAAAAGGCCCTAAGCCCGCTTTTCCGTGTGCTGTGGGTCTAGTACCTCATCGCCATTCGCATCTTTAACATTAGATGTTTTGCGCGCGTTTCCCTTCGTGTAATTTTTTAACGGGAAGGAATATTATGGCAATGGATACCAGTTCTGAAAGCTTGACTTCTTAGCATTACAGTGATGGCATGATCTCTTGTCTACGACGTGATATGGTGAAGCTATAGGCAAAGGAGCCGGTTTCGTTTTTCGTCAACCATACGGTACAAGTGAATATTTCAATATAGCAAATACTGAATGATCTTGTGCAGAAGAATACAGATATAACACGCGGGATATTATTGCCGGAAGTCTGCGTCTTTTCTCTATCAATTATTCTACGTGCTGTATTCATTTCGCAACTTTCCTACCACTCTCGGCTTCATTCATTATTTGGTTCATCGTGCGAAATTTTGTTCGAATGGTGACGAGCAACACACGCCCGACACCGGAAGATATTGCAAAGGTATTGAAAAGTTTGAACTTTTCGAATTGGTTAGGGCATTTTAGGACGTTTTAAGTCGCATTTTAAGTCGTATTTTAAGTCCTATATCGTATTTCAAGTCGTATTTCAAGTCCTATTTTAAGTCCTATTTCCAGTCGTATTTTAAGTCCTATTTCGTATTCTAAGTCATGTTTAAGTCGTATTTTCAGTCGTATTTCAAGACATATTCAAAGTCGTATTTGATACCACAGACAAGAAATTTGTAGCCCTGTAAATACCTCATTGCGTATGTGCATATTTTGTTAATCCGATAATTTATATGTTGTAGGCAGTGAATAAGGTGAATGAATTGGTACAAATCACGGAAACGTACTCCAAATCTCTGGGATTATTGTACGGCTTCATATTCTTGGGGTTGCTCCCCTTATATTCAATGCAACTGCCTACATTGTTCAACGGAAACACCGCTACAAAGATTTCCTTTGTGTTTCAAATTGGTGGCTTTCTGCTCGTAACCTTTCCTTCGGCCAATATACAGACGCAGGTGAGAAGGCAATTTCTTGGATTGGTTCGCAAATATTTGCTATGTGTTCTAAAACGTATTATTTATTAATTAAATGTATTTATTTATTTTATTTATTTTAAATGCAAAATGTCACTTTTGTCGATAAAAGCTCAAGGAGCTCCTCCGATGGGTGAGGCTGTCCATTCACAGCCCTCTGGACGATGACCGGAGGAGAAGGAATTTCAATTTGCGAATTAGCTTGCTCGCCCAAGAGGTTTATTCCGAAAATATCGGCATAAGTGGGAAAGTGTTTGGGCCCATCACTTATGGCTTCATTGGCACTGTAAGAACAAAAGCATTTCGCAATTCATCAAATCTTATTATGCCCACGCAGCCGCTATTTGGTAATGGTTTATCCGTCATCAATCTACGTTTTAAAGCCGACAAACACGAAATAATTCGATTGATAAAGTATTTTTTGTGAAGGACTTACAGCGTGGATATAATCGGATTGGACTCTTAACTAACCACTAAATTTGTGTTATACAGTATGTAATACATTATATAGATACATAGGTAGGAATATATAATTTACCAATTTATATTTGTGCAGTATTGCGGGTTGGTGATCACATTTGCCATGATTTTCGTCCAGCTGGGTCAAGACGTCAAACGACCGCCAACCCCATAAGAATTCTTATTGATTGTGTACAGTGTTAAGTGTTTTAGTAGGATGTGCGTCACTGAATAAAATATTATGTATGTCAATTTGTGTAAATTGCTCCACTCAAATTTAGTGTTTCAATTTATGTATATTTTAAGTATTTTTCGACCCTCAACATTTCTCCACACTCCCATGTCATTCTCTTGCTGAATAAGATGTGGATTACTTTATCAAAGTCAGTCCAAAATGAATAATTACATTAAGGATTCAAGTCCGGACTCATCCCAACAAAAATGGTACTATTTGCCACCCCGAATTCTTCGAGTTTTTATTAACATAGCGCATGCGCTGTTCTTTGTACCGTTTGCTGTTTCCTTTGGGGAAAGCGTGAAGGGATGGAAAAAAATTGCGCAGATCATTCACGAGGTAAGTTATATTTATGGCAATTTGTTTAAAAATTAATTGTCAGTCTTATGCTGAAACTTTATTCGTATATACTATTACCCTTTGATACCTGTATTGCACATTAATGGCCGTATTATGATACATTTTGAAGAATTTAATGATGCATTTACCCCATTATGAAAGAGGGAAAGCTGGATATTATTTTTATCTATTATTTTAATTTGTTCAGAGTCGTTTATACCAAGGAATGGCATGCAAAAAACTATGAATTGAAATTCGAATTAAAATACGCGTTTTTACTAATTACAAATACAAATTTAAATTGCGGATGCCTAAAATATAAATTCTAATTCCAGTACAATTTCATTCAAATTACTCAGACATATAAATACATATTCAAATACTTTCCGAATACCTTTAAAAATTTATTTGTAATGCAATCTGGCATAATTTGCAGCTTAAAATAAACGCAAAATGAATACACGAAATTCTAAATTGACTCCGCAAATCTGATTTTGCAAAAATCGATGCTTTTACAGACGAAATAGTTATATTACTGCCAATTGAAAAAATTATCGCTACAATACCTTGATTTTGCAACAACAAAAAATGTCCCCGAAGGCAGGAATTAGCAACATAATGAATTAATTTTCGAATACCACTAAAATATCGGAATCCAAATGTCAACTTTTGAATACGAATTGGAATTTCGAATGTATTTGTAAATTTGTAATAAATTTCAATTCAAATATTTTTCGAATTTTGAATATCAATACAGTTTTGGAATCCAAATGCCAACTTCTGAATACGAATTTGAATTTCGAACGTATTTGTAATTATAAATTCCAATTAAAATAGTTTTATGACAAATATATGGATACTAATTCCGATTGAAATACTGAAAAATATCAATATAATTCCGATTTACTGCCAATTGAAAAAATAATCGTTACAATAGCTTGATTTTGCAAAACAAAAACTTGTTCGAAGGCGGGAATTAGCAACGTCATGAAGGAATCTTCAAATACCAATAAAGTATCGGAATCTAAACGTCAATTTTTGAATACGAATTTGAATTTCGAATGTATATTTGTAATCATAAATTCCAATTAAAAAATATTTCTGACAAAAATGCATGCTATATACATATATATGTTCTACAAACAAAACGTTACTCCGTTATATACTCTATTGTACCTATTTATAGATCTTCGTCGGAATCTTGCACTTGGCCTCAATTCTACTACTGATCCGGCAAACCTACGTCATCGTCCATTACTTGCCCACAACCTTCTTCAAATGGACTTTCGCGGCCATCTTCGGGATTTGGTGCAGCATGTTTGCCACCAGCTGCTACACCCTCACTTTTCGACGATGGAAAATCCTCCGATTTTTTCAAAATGCCTCAAAACTTTGCCCACTCGAAGATTACACCTACAAAGGTGTTATTAAGGTAGGTATACATCCGGGTCCACGAAAAGTGAAAGAGAATTCCGGTGACATTCCTCACATATTTTATACATCTTTAAAATTAACAGGAATTATTTATGTAATTGTAAATTTTTCCCTGGTTTTATTTCGGCTGCAGGTGGCGCTGGTTGTAGCCGTGCTGTACCTATCCCTGTTTTTGTGTCTGGTGGCTAAGTGGATCGAGATTTATGAAATCCAGATAGCCTGCACGTGGGACGATGTTCTCCACAGATTTATGAATATTGCCCACATTAGCTTCCTCGGCAGGACTAACCATGCGGAGACCCAAGGGTGTATGTATAAATGCTAGATATCTACCATGGTTTCTATTTTAGTTTTAAAAATGGGCACATTTTTACACTCCTTAATACATTAAATTAAAATGATTGATTAATTAATTAACAATATAAGCATTTTTGGTGTGACTTTAGACGTGTTTTCCATCTGCGACTACGTGGTGGCCACCGTGGGATTCCTTCTGACTACTTACACGGCCTTCTTGACCCAATTCGGATGTGTTCTTCTGGTATTAATTTCCTTCTTGTCCTGGTCGATGGTTAACTGGAAAGTCAATCAAATTATGGAGATTCGGAAACCCGGGATTTTGGAATTGAATAATGTAATGTAAAATCTAGAGGTGGCAACGATTTGATGCTGATCGGATTTTTCGATTCAATTCAAATACTTGAAAATTTGATTCGATTCGAAACAGTGAATCGAATCAAATATTCAGTTCAAGACGTAAATAGAATAAAATATCCGATTCAAGACGTAAATTGAATCAAATATTCGATTCCAGACGTAAATCGGACCATAAAATTTAACTGCTATTCGATTCATTCGATCCATTCTTTAATACATTTTGAATATTCTTCCGAAGCAGATCAATAACCACGAAAATATTGCAGCAAATTTCAATCAACGGTAAATATTATATCACAGTTACTTGCATTTATTTGAACTGGCAAACTATTAGACTTCATTATATGCTTAAAATTTGCAAAAAGTGCAAACATGTGGCACAATAATATATTTTTTGGATCCTTTGAATCATGATTCGATTCAATCCATGGATTGAATCGTACCAAATCGAATCATTTCCATCATGAATTGGATCGAATTGCGAATTTCGATCCGATTCGGGCTTTGGAACGAATCAAACTAAAAATTTTAGGGATCAAATCGAATCGTGGCTATACCCGCAGTAAAATCATATAAATTCCGATCTGCATGTGAGTAAAGTTTTTTTCAAGTTTTTGGCTCTGTATAATTGTCAAAGATACAGCATAACTTAGCAGTTAATATAATATACATATAATTGTAGAATAATGAGTCTGTATAATTTCTATAATTGTATAGGTAATCCGAGACATGAATGAATTAGTCACGACTCTGGACTCCTGCTCAGAGGCATTTGGACCAATGTTTTTTCACATTACCATCTTGATGGTCCCTTTGTACTCCATCCAATTGGCAAGACTT
This sequence comes from Disparrhopalites patrizii, assembly GCA_034698585.1. Classification (NCBI taxonomy): domain Eukaryota; kingdom Metazoa; phylum Arthropoda; class Collembola; order Symphypleona; family Sminthuridae; genus Disparrhopalites; species Disparrhopalites patrizii. The sequence goes on along the minus strand of JAQGBT010001982.1, from coordinate 21,292 downwards.
GTGAATGGAGAGATTTCAATATTCTCCAGTGACCTCATTATGCCGACCTTGTCCTTTCTTCTCACTCTCATTCCCGCCGTCTTGGTGCATGGCCGAGTAAAATGCCAAAATTCACTGCAAAATCGTTACAGATTCTGCTAAACGCTCCGTTATTATTATTATTATTTCCGTTCTACATGAACCATACGTATAAATTAATAACTGCATAGTTATTAAATTAATATAATTAAAATATCTCCCCTATGATAGATATTCGCCATTCTGGGTTGGATTCGGACTGCCTGTTGTGACAAGAATTACTGGAAGGATGACTCAATTTTGAATCTGAGGGCAGATTTGTTCAGCCAAGAGGTTCTTGCCGACGGCATTGGGCTCAAAGGAAGTATTTTTACGTTCACTTACAATTTTGCCGGGCAGGTACATATTGAATTTATTATTGTACGTATTGAATTTCTCCGGTCAAAACCAGGGATAATGTAATCATGTAGTGTATAATTGAAATCAGATGAACGATATTTTTTATTAATTTTTTTAATGCAAATTAACACGCCGGACGACGCTCTTGATTTATTCTTCAAAGATATGTGGACTCATTGTGACGCTGTCCATGATTTACTTGCGGTTCCTCCAGCAAGAGAAATTGCAAACTCTCTACTTTCCGAAGTATGACTTCATCATTATGTGCTACGGCTGGATTTTTAATTGTTTTACGATGGTTGTTAACGTGTCCATTCCTCTGATGGTATCACTAAAAAATCATAAATTATAATTTAATATGATTTATTCCATATATTACAATTGCAGAAGCTGTCCAGACGGAACGCTATTGGGCTGGTGAGAAGCACAAGTGCTGACTGTGGCCATTAGCCATTTTTAAAAATAAAAATTATGTGTAGTACTTCATGTAACAATAACAACATTTTATCCTGCGAGTTGAGCAGTTGCATGTCTGTTACTGAATGCATATCCTTTGGAACTTGAACAACACTCCATTGAAAAATTCACGCCTCTCATCTTGTTATACCATCGAATTTCCAACTACAGTGGAGTCTCTCAATAACAAATAACAACTCTGAAGGGAAGGGCAAAAAATATTGTTACAGGGAAAAGTTGTTATATAGAACATTAAATATGCACCTTGCATGTACGAAGGGCTAGAAAAATAATGTTGTTATATAGAAATGTTGTTATAAAGAGACTTGTTACGGAGACTCCACTGTATTTGGCAGTATTAATTTAGCAGATTCGTCTCAAGGCCAAGGCAGTTTTCAGTGACGCAATGTGACTTTGAACATACAAAAAAATATCCATATGTTTCTGGTCACAAGTTATCTTGGAGGTTACAGGAAACACATTGTGAATAACATGCACAATATGTGTGCAATAACACTTGATGTGGGAGCCGAATTTGTTACCTGAACCTACACAAATCTTGGAAAGAGAGTGAAAAGGCTTGAAATGAGAGTGGTCCTCCAAGATTTTTGTTAGTTCGTTCTCAGCTACCAAGATAATACATTTGAATTGAAGATTCTTGGAAAGCCACGAAAATGCTTTCCATCACTGGCTTTGTTTTCACGTTTGCTATTGGCATCCTCATCTTCTACCTCTTTTCCAGGCCCAAGGGAAAGTTCCCCAAAGGTTTGCAGATACCTCAATAATATTAGGGACTCTACCGCTTATAATTTCTCTATAGCCAGCCGTACATATACGAGAACTATAGCTCCTTGGGATGCCACGAAGTCAAGCTTTCAGAGTTGGTAACTATTTTTATTCAAACCTTTTCCGTTTAAAAACTATGGCATGTGAAACGTGCGAGAAAAATCACGTGTTAACACATGGGAGTTAACAAATCAAAACATGCCATTATCGAAATTCCATTACATTCCAGGATTTTTTCCCAGTATGACGTTAATTTTTCAAATATTTTTGGAATCTAACATTTCTCATTTTCCTCAGTTTTTCACTGATTATTTTGTTCAAACTTTTTACGAGGCGCAAAACTGAACATCCATTCGGAGGTTTTACTCCAGAAAAAAATATTTTTTAATTAGAATAACAAAACATGGGTGTAAATACTTGTAAAACGTTTTTATTATTCAGATCCTCTGCTCTTTTGGTAAGGTCATTGCCAAACTTACAAAGTTAATAGTTAAACAATTTCCCGTGAAAGCAAAGAGCCCTTGACTAAAAAATTAGCGTCGTCCTTTTGGGAGTTTCCGCGCCAGGAGATTATTTGCGAAAATTTTCTTGGCACACTTCTCCACACGTTGCGCCTTGTGCCTGACGGTGTATTCGTATGTTAATATGCAAAAATCTACATGCGGGTATTTTCCCATGCTCGAATATTTATTATAATATTTATAATAAAATATATTTATTTAAATTAACAATATTTTTTTGTTTTGTTAACCCCCCATATGTTTAACATGTGATTTTTCTCACACTTTTCACATCCCATAGTTTTTAAACGGAAAGGGTTTGAATAAGAATACTTACCAATTCTGAAAGCTCGACTTCTTAGCATTCCAACGAGCTAGTTCCCGTATGTCTACGCCTTACTATACAGAAGTTATAAGCGAGTGAGTCGGTTGCGTTTTTCGGCGCGCGTACGGTATAACGTCTCTTTATAACAACATTTCTCCGTAACAACATTATTTTTCCAGCCCCTCGTACATGTAAGGTTCATATTTAATGTTCTATAGAACAACTTCTCCTTGTATGTAACCATATTTTTCGCCCTTCCCATCAGACTGGTTATATAGAGACTCCACTGTAATGGACAAAATGGAAAGGTAATGACAGATACTTATATATAATATATTTAGAAACCAATCTCTGTATAATCCAGGTCCTACAGCCTATCCAATTGTCGGGAATTTGCTTCAGATAAGACAGAATCAGTACCTTAAATTCGTGGAATGGGCAAAGGAATTTGGACCGATTTTCCAGGTTAAATTTGGATCTGCCAGGTGCGTTTATGTATTATATACATATATGTACATAATTCATTACTGTGCTTATTTCGCAAGACAGTCTTTACGACTAACATCATTATATGTAACTTTCCTGCTGTTCTAATGAGTGAGACATTTGAAAAAACCATTATTTGTCCAAATTATCTCTATATTTAACCAAATTAATTATGATTTTAACTATAGATGTTACGTGTTATCGGACTTTAAATTAGTGAAAGAAGTTTTCAATGATCCCAACCTCAACGATCGCCCTCACAATGAGGTTTTGGAATTGGTCCGTGATGGCCCACATGGTAAAACATCATTTATGTAAATCTTATCTCGGTTTATGAAAACCACATGGGTATTTTATTTATATTAGTCATAATAAATAAAATAATATAATAATAAGGAATAAATAACATAATAATAACGAATTAAAGGTGAGGGTGAACGACCTTTATTTATTCCGTTTTTGAACCCTGATTTCCATGATTCGGAAATGAATTAGAAAAAACTATTGCACTTCCTAAAAAGCCCATTTCTTAAGCTTTAAAAAAATAGTAAATTATTTTACACAATCTGTTTTTCCCTTGCTAGAGACGACGGAGAGTAAGGTCGTGACATTTTAAAAGTTTGCATATTGCACAGAATTTTTTTGGGTTACTTTTTGAGGCCACACGATACATTCATGAAACTTTTTGTTTCATACCCAATACATGATGATAATTTTACAATCCTTTTCAAAAATTTTTTGCGGGTATTTTTTGCAAATGATCTATCTCAAACATGATTAATTGTATTTTCACCAAATGTTCATATTCTGATAGTAATATGCTTTATTTATTTACCTAATCTCTAAGTTAGTAAATCGAATTAAATTGTATCTAGGAAATTAATTTTTAAAGTAAATAAAGATCGTTCACCCTTTGTATAACGTAGCACCGAGGAAAATACTAAGACGAATTTAATAATAATTCACAATGACCCAAAAACTCTCGGTAGGCGTGGTCATGTCATCTGGACCGGAATGGATGGAACAACGTCGGTTCACCATGCGTCATCTTCGAGATTTTGGCTTCGGAAAAAGTTCAGCGGAGGAGCTCATCATCGGAGAATTGAACGAATTCATCTCCAACCTGGCGGAGAACTTGGGCAAGCCCGTGATAGTGAACCAAACCTTCAACCTAGCCATTCTGAACACGCTATGGATGATCACGACGGGGAAGCGGTACAAGCAGGATGACCCCGACGTGACCAGAGTCTTTGAGCAATTACAAAAGTGGGGGAAATTATCAAATGCCAATGAAAATTTGTATTCCAAGCAGAATTTTATTTCGGGTCTAGAAAATTTTTATTTTGAAATTTTGATCCGATTAATTCCGGTCAAGTTATGGCTTTTTTTGTGAACAGATTTACAAATTCGGGCTAGGAGGTGGCCGTACAAAATGTCTTGTGGACCATAATGTACCTGTAATGAAATATGCGCATGCAAATATGATTACATACAGCTGCAGGTCATTGTTTTGTTTTGTTATGCATAGCCTTCAAGTAGTGGCGCAACGTAATCCCGCGATTTTCTTCGCTCCCTACTTAACCAAAATGTTGCCGGAACTTCTGGGCTGGAACACAGTCTTAAAGGTCGTCAAAGGGATCAAGGACACTCTTAGAGACATCACGGATGAGCATTTGCAAACGTACGATGAAGATAGCTCTCCCAGGGATTTCCAGGATGCTTACATTCAGGAGATTAAGAATACGAAGGATAAAAACTCTAGCTTCTACGGGGATGCTGGAGGTAAAAAAAAAACAAATTCGCCCGGGTTTTATGCTATTTTTTGGGTCGCATTCTGTACTTTGCACTATTTACAATAAAAATTTTAGCATCGTTCATATGAAATTAATCTATTAGGTTTTAGTATTATCTATTAATTTTGCAGATTTTAGTATTATCTACTGATTTTGTAGGTTTTAGTATTATCTAGTAATTTTGTAGGTTTTAGTATTATTTTTGTAGGTTTTAGTATTATTTTTGTAGGTTTTAGTATTATCTAGTAATTTTGTAGGTTTTAGTATTATCTATGAATTTTGTAGGTTTACTATTAATTATTAATTTATTAGGTTTAGTATTAATTATTAATTTATATAGATTTAGTATTAATTATTATAGGTTTAGTATTAGTTATTAATTTATTAGGTTTAGTATTAATTATTAATTTGCTTAGATTTAGCATTAATTAATAATTTATTAGATTTAGTATTAACTATATTAATTTTGTAGGTTTAGTATTATTATTAATTTTGTAGGTTTGGCATTAATTATTAATTTATTAGGTTTATTATTAATTATTAATTTTGTAGGTTTGGCATTAATTATTAATTTGGTAGGTTTGACATTAATTATTAATTTATTAGGTTTAGTATTAATAGTTAATTTTGTAGGTTTAGTAATAATTCTGCATATATTTTTTACTATAACTTAAAATATTAATACCTTCAGTTATTGCAAAATTATTTCGCAGTTGCTTCGCTGAGGGCCACCATGGTGGACTTCTTCGTCGCTGGATCGGAAACAGTGACCCTAACCTTATCCTGGGCCATACTATACCTCACTAAATTTCCTCACACACAAAAGAAGCTCCAGGAGGAAATGGATCACGTGGTCGGCAAGAACAGGCAGCCCGTCCTTGCTGATAGGTCATCGTAAGTTCATATTAATTTTACATATTATGTATACCTACAGTATTCCACTTTTTTTTTAATTGTATTGTTTTTCAATTTTTTAAATTGAATTATTTGTCAATTTTGTAAATTGAATGTCAATAAACGGCTGGAATTTATCCTCGCAGATTACCGTACGCGGAAGCCACAATCACGGAAATACTAAGACACTCTTCCATCGCTCCAACCAGCCTCTTCCACGAAGCCGCGAGGGACACCAAGATCCTGGGGTACGACTGTCCCAAAGGAACCCAGATTTTGGCGAACAACTACTACATCCATCACAATCCGGAATTCTTCCCCAGTCCAATGGAATTTAAGCCCGAGAGGTTCCTCTTGGAGGATGGGAAAAAATTTAAGAAGCCCGATGTACTTCTGGCCTTCGGCAGTGGGAAGCGTCAGTGTTTGGGGGAGATTATAGCCCGTGATGAAGTCTTTCTGTTCCTAACAAACATATTCCACCGGTTTGACATTCGACTAGATGGGGAAGCTTCTCTGGAACCAAACGCCAGCATTTTCCTTTCCCCAAAGGATTACCGAGTGATCATCACTGAACGGGCATAATGGATTACAAAAAACAAGGTATGACATCCGAATCGGTACTCGAATTCAAACCGGAATTTCATTCATATTTTTCAGTATTTTAATCGGAATAAATATCCATATTTTTCAGTAATTTAGTCGGAATTAGTATCCATATCATATTATTGTCAGAAAAATATTTTAATTGGAATTTATAATTACAAATACATTCGAAATTAAAATTCGTATTCAAAAGTTGACATTTGGATTCCAAACCTGTTTTTTTCAGTATTTTGTAAATTCCCACCATCGAGCAAGTTTGTTTTTTTTTTTTGCAAAATGAAGGTATTGCAACAATGATTTTTTTAAATTGCCAGTAATATAACTAATAAAACTATTAAAGGCATCGATTTTTGCAAAATCAAAATTTTGCAGTCAATAATTTTGTCTATTGATTTCGCGTTTATTTTCAGCTGCAAATTATGCCAGATTGCATTAGAAATAAATTTTTAAAAGTATTCGAAAAGTATTTGAATACGTATTCATATGTCTGAATATTTGAATAAAATTGTATTGGAACTAAAATTTATATTTTAGATAACCGAAATTTAAATGTGTATTCCTAATTAGGAAAAACATGTATTTTAATTCGAATTTTAATTCATATTTTTTTGAATGTCATTCCTTGGTTAATCCCCATATGTTAACATGTCATTTTTTTCACGTGTTTCACACCCAATAATTTTTAAATGGAAAGGTCTGAAATCCAAATACTTTCTGAAAGCTTGAATTCTTAGCATTCCCACGAGCTAGTCCTCGTATACGTCAACGCCTGGCTATAGAGAAGTTGTAAGCGGGAGAGTCGGTTGCGTTTTTCCGCGAACATACGGTATATCTGTTACTCAACAATACATATCCTTTGGAACTTACAACAGCAATGTAATTAATGCCTCTCATCTTGCATAATATATCATCAAAGTCCAATTATTTGGCATTGTTAAAGTAGATTCGTCTCCATTCCAAGAACTTTTGAAGTCTAAAGTGACACATTGTAACTTTGTGCATTGAAAACAAAATGCGTATGATAATTTGGGGTCACAAGTTCTCCTGGAGATAAAGTGACTGACGACTGACATGCTCAATATTTGTGAAGGGGCACTTGATGCCTTATCGAATTGTTTACTTCAACCTGGACAAATTCAACACAAGTGAGAGCAACCATTAAAACGCAGTGGCCTTACCCAATTTCTGTTAGTTTGTTCGCAGCAACCAAGAATAATTTTCTATTTTGGAGATTTTCGTTAAGACACGAAAATGTTTTCCTTCACGGGCTTTGTTTTCACGTTTGCCATTGGACTCCTGGTCTTCTACCTATTTTTTAGACCCAAGGGAAAGTTTCCAAAAGGTTTGTGTATTCAATGTAATGTGCATGTGGCTACGTAATAATGATTATCTATATACATATGTATGGTTCTGACGATGGCTCAGACCGTTTTGTGCCTTATTATAATTATGTATTATAGAAATCGATTTAGAACGGGAGTATTTCTATATTATTCAGGTCCTACAGCATATCCCATCGTCGGGAATTTGCTTCAGATGAGAGGGAGCCAGTACACTAAATTCGGGGAATGGGCCAGGGAATTCGGGCCGGTTTTCCAGGTTAAATTTGGATCCAACAGGTGCTCTTATATACAATTAATTATTGTGCTTACATATTTCGAAAGACAACCTTAACGATTAATATCATTGTATATATTTTGCCATTCGAATGAATAGCACATTTAAAAAAAAATTAACCAAAGTGCCAGGTGCGCCTTTTATATGCATAATTACTGCGTTTATTTCGAAAGACGATCTCTACGATTAACTATATACATATGTATAGTTCATACTCATTATTATACATATATCATATATTATATATTATTATATATATTATACATTATTATACATATATCATATATTATATATTATTATATATATTATACATTATTATACATATATATTATATATTATTATATATATTATACATTATTATACATATATTAAATATTATTATATATATTATACATTATTATACATATATTGACATATAGAAGATATTGTTTTAGTACTAATAAGTAAGACATTTAAATATTTCAATAAAAATTCAAGAAATAACCAAATGATTGTCATGATTTTAACTATTAGATGCTACGTCCTATCTGACGTGAAATTAGTGAAAGAAGTTTTCAATGATCCCAATCTCAACGATCGCCCGTTTAATGAAATTTTTGAATTGGTCCGCGAGGGGCCTCATGGTAAAACTTCAATTATTTAAATTATCTCCGTTGATGAAAACTGTAAAGGTATTTTCTTTACATTATTTGGTTATATTTATATCTTCGTAGGAGTGGTACAGTCTTCCGGGCATGAATGGGCGGAGCAACGTCGGTTCACCCTCCGTCATCTCCGAGATTTTGGCTTCGGCAAAAGCACGGCGGAGGAGCTCATCATCGGCGAATTGAATGAATTCATCGGCCACCTGTCGGAGAACTTGGGCAAGCCCGTGATGGTGAATCGAACCTTCAACCTGGCCATCTTGAACACATTGTGGATGATCACGACGGGAAAGCGCTACAAGCATGATGACCCCAGTGTTTGGACCGTTTTTGCACAATTACAAAAGTGAGAGACAATTTTGATTTTCGGATTCGGACATGAAAATTTATTTAATTATTTTTTAATTGCATAGATTGCAAGAAGTGGCGGGACGGAACCCCGCGATTTTCTTCGCTCCGTACTTAACCAAAATGTTCCCGGAACTTCTGGGCTGGAATAATGTTTTAAAGCTCGCCAAAGGGTTGAAGGGTACTCTTAGGGAGATCACGGATGAGCATTTGAAAACGTACGTAGACGATGACGTCCCGAGGGATTTCCAAGATGCTTACATTCGGGAAATTAAGAGCACCAAGGATAAAAGCTCGAGCTTCTACGGGGATGCTGGTGGTAAATAAATTTTTCATCACTCGAGTTTTATTTTGTTCCATCGGAATCATACCTGTCTACGTGTGTACATATTTTATTAGTTATTATACGCTTTTTAATATCATTTTAATAACATTAAACTCATAATTAATTAACCATTAAATTAACATAACTGATTAACGATTAAATTAATATAATCGATTAACCACTAAATGAAAATAATTAATTAACCATTAAGTTAACATAATTGATTAACCATTAAATTAATATAATTGATTAACGATTAAATTAATATAATTGATTAACGATTAAATTAATATAATTGATTAGCGATTAAATTAACATAATTGATTAACCACTAAATGAACATCATTAATTATTTAATAATTAAATTAACATTATTAATTAACCACTAAATGAACATCATTAATTATTTAATAATTAAATTAACATTATTAATTAACCACTTAATGAACATCATTAATTAATTAATCAATAAATTATCATAATTGATGAACCAATAAATTAACCACCTAATAATTAATTAATCAATAAATTAACATAATTGATGAACCACTAAATTAGCCACTAAATAATTAATTAACCATAAAATTTACATAATTGATTAGCCACTGTATCAACATAATTATAATTAAAACGACTAAATTAACATAATTAATTAAAACCACTAAATTAAAATGTTTAATTATTACCACATTTCTTGCTAGTTGTCTCGTTGAGGGCCACGATGGTGGATTTCTTCCTCGCCGGTTCGGAAACCGTGACCTTGACCTTGTCCTGGGCAATTCTATACCTCACCAAATTTCCTGAGACTCAAAAGAAGCTCCAGGACGAAATGGATCGGGTGGTCGGGAAAAATAGACAGCCAGTTCTCGCCGACAGGCCATCGTAAGCATTTATACGTACAGTCAATTTTACATTTCATGATGCAATTTTCCGCAATTTAAAAAGCGGAATTAATTTTTAAGTTTTGTAAAAAAAAAAAAAAAATTGAACCGCTGTAATTAATCCGGGCAGAATGCCTTACACCGAAGCCACAATCACCGAAGCACTAAGACTCTCCTCAATCACTCCATTCGGTCTCTTCCACTTAGCCACGAAGGACACCAAGATCTTGGGCTACATCTGTCCCAAAGGAACCCAGTTTCTGGCGAACAGCTATTACATTCACCACAACCCGGATTTATTCCCCAATCCGATGGAATTTAAACCCGAGAGGTTCCTCGTGGAGGATGGTAAAAAATTTAAGAAGCCCGATATATTCCTGGCCTTTGGCAGTGGGAAGCGTCAATGCTTGGGGGAGACCTTGGCTCGAGATGAATTGTTCTTGTTCCTAACCAATATCTTCCACCGGTTTGATGTCCGCCTCGACGGGAATGCCTCTTTGGAACCAGTCCCTAGCTTCGTTCTGGCCCCAAAGGATTATCGAGTAATTATCACGGAACGTGCATAATTGATTATCCAAAATTGAATTCACAAAATAAATTCAAACAAATCGTCCAATATGTTTTTGTATATACATACAAATAAAGTAGAGGCTAAAAGCACTGGGTGATTCTTCCGTACATGCGGTTATTTGTCTGTCAAGAATTGTGAGGTATTACTTTCGCCTTACTTTTGCCCAAGACATGACATACGAAAAAATATGAATTAAAATCGAATTAAAATACGTGTTTTCTCCAATTATGCATACAAATTTAAATTTCGGATATCTAAAATATAAATTCTAATTCCAATAAAATTGTATTTAAATATTCGTATATATGTATACGTATATTCAAATACTTTTCGAATACTTTTAAAAATTTATTTGTAATGCAATCTGGCATAATTTGCAGCTTAAAATAAACATAAAATCAATACACAAAATTATAAATTGACTCTGCAACTCTGATTTTGCAAAAATCGACGCTTTTACGGACGAAATAGTAGTATTACTGCCAATTGAAAAAATTGTTACAATACCTTGATTTTGTAAAGGAAAAAAACTTGCCCGAAGGCGGGAATTAGCAACATTATGAAGGAATTTTCGAATACCAATAAAGTATCGGAATCCAAACGTCAACTTTTGAATACGAATTGGAATTTTGAATGTATTTGTAATTATAAATCCCAATTAAAATATTTTTCTGACAAAAATATGGATACTAATTCCGGATAAAATACTCAAAAATATGAAATATGAATATAATTCCGATTTGAATTCGATGCCAATTCGGATGTCATACGTTGCTTTTGCCAAAGCACAACAATTTGAATCGGTGGACGTTGTCAAATTTTGTAATAATGCTCCCCGGATATGGTCACATTTTGTACTTCATCCTCGATTTACATTTGCTTGGATGTATCTACATATTACAGATGCACATTATGGGCAATTGTAAAAATAGTCCAATAATTTCAATACGCCCGCCCAGATATTTCTTTATTGCATCTCAGTAGGTAAGTATATGTATACTGTACAATGTTTTGCAATTTGCAATTACCAATCATCCATAAAAAATAAAAACTGATGAGCGATTCCATGGATGCTGATATCACGAACGTCAGAAAAACATTGTGAAAACGCACTGGAAAGGATATTTGTTTTTATTTTACCGGTACACGTCAGCTCAGTAATTTACACGTGCCTATAGTTCATCATAGTCTCGCACAAAACCACAAGATTTTTCCTTGGTCCTGACCGTGGGAACTCCTCGGATTATACATACATTTAAACAATAACAATCGGTGATGTCGTGCTGCAATAGCACGTCACTAGCGGCAGGTTTTCCCTTTTTAATTATTCAAAAATACAGACTACGGTAAGAAATACGCAAGCAATATAGAATCAAATAATTACTTAAGAGATAAACTCAAATGTAATCCATTGAATTAGCACCATATTAGTGTCAACCTATCAACCAAGTGCAAACCTGATTCCATATTACAGCGTTTCAGTTTGAACGTAATGTATATTATATTGATGAGGTAATTGAGTGCACCTCACACAGTTTGTCCAACTCTCTGTAAAAATTCTGCCACATTTTATTTCTAACGTCAATACTTGCTGTCCTGTCCCCTAATCAGGACAGTACTAATGACTTCATCAGGTGTGGAAGACTTACCTACACTGCATTTTATACATCAGGGCTCTCATTTTATATATGTACTAACAATAAGATGACCATTCATTTATTTGACGTATTTAATTAGTAGTTTCTTCTCAAGGCCAAGCGCTTTGGATTTCACTGACGCAAAATGCAGCTTTGAACATTAAAAGCAGCATGCGCAGGTAATAGTTTCTGGTCACAAGCTTTTGAAGCTTTACTTGTGATAAACATGGAACATCGTGAATAATATGCGTAATCTCCACTTGATGTGTTATCGGATTGCTTATATTACCTGAACCTGGACCCATCCAATATTATTACATATCTACATGCCCCTATTATATAAAAAAAACGTGAATGCTGGTAATGGCAGTTGTCCTTCACAATTCACAACTTTTGTCAGTTCGCTCTCGGCTACCAAGAATAGTTTTTTTTAAATTAGCGTGTCTCTTGTAAAGCCAGGAAAATGATTTCCTTTACTACCTTTGTTTTCACAGTTGCCATTGGACTCCTGGTCTTCTACCTCTTTTTTAGGCCCAAGGGAAAGTTCCCTAAAGGTTCGTATAGATATTTAAAAAATACAAAATTCGGTCTAATGCGGACAAAGGGAGAAAGGTAATTTAGAATTTTGGCTATTAAGAATTTTATTTAGAAACCCAGAATCTCTGTATACTGTAGGTCCTACAGCCTATCCAATTGTCGGGAATTTGCTTCAGATGAGAGGGAACCAGTACATTAAATTCCTGGAATGGGCAAAGGAATACGGACCGATTTTTCAAGTCAAATTTGGATCTGCCAGGTGAGCTATTAATATTATAATTATTGTGCCTACTTTGACAGACGACCAATACGATTAATATTATTATCATTAGGTGTATCTAAACCATTTTTCTTTCGTATTAGAATAGATAAGACATGTAAACAAATTTATTTTCATGATTTTACCTCCATATAGGTGCTATGTTCTATCGGACTTTAAATTAGTGAAAGAAGTGTTCAATGACCCCGACCTCAACGACCGCCCTCATAATGAGGTTTTGGAAATGGCCCGCGATGGACCACATGGTAAAAGACAATTTATCTCAGTTGATGGAAAATGCATCAGAATATAAACGTATATAGTCGACTCTCCCTATAACGGTTCCCCTTAAATTGACTTTCCCCCGTTATAGCGACTCGAAATTTCTATGTAAACAATTGGAGAACGTTTTTGACGGGAGTATTTTGTGCCATCGTTTTAAAGAGAAAACCGTTATGAGGGAGCCCGTTATAAAGAGAGTCGACTTCATGCATTTACTGATACATTAGTGGAAATGACAGGAATAACAGCCTGCTGTAATTAAGGAAAAATGAATAATAATTCAAATTTCTTGGAATACTCCTGATATAGGCGTGGCCTCGGCGTCAGGAGCAGAATGGGCGGAGCAACGTCGATTCACCCTGCGTCATCTCCGGGACTTTGGCTTCGGCAAAAAAACAGCGGAGGAGCTCATCATCGGAGAATTGAACGAATACGTGGACAACCTGGCGGAGAATTTGGGCAAACCCGTGACGGTGAACCGGACATTCAATCTGGCTATTCTGAACACCCTTTGGATGATTACGACGGGGAAGCGCTACAAGCAGGATGACCCCGCTGTGTGGAGAGTTTTTGCCAAATTGCAAGAGTGAGAAACTCAAATTTTAAATGCCACATTGTGAATGCAAAATTTTGAATGTCACATTTTGAATGCAAAATTTTGAATGTCACATTTTGAATGCAAAATTTTGAATGCCAAATTTTGAATTCCAAATTTTGAATGCCAAATTTTATATTGAGTGTCAAATATTGAATGCCAAATTTTGAATGTCAAATTTTGGGTTAATTTTCAAAGCGTCTACGCATTGCATCTGCAACTACAAATATTTTTTCGTATTGCTTTGCATATAGATTACAAAAGGTAGCTGGACGAAATCCTGCGATTTTCGTCGCCCCTTACTTGGCTAAATTGTTGCCTGAACTTCTTGGCTGGAATACTGCCTTAAAGGCCGTGCAGGGGTTAAAGGACACTCTCAAAGAGATCACTGATGAGCACTTGGAAACGTATGACGAAGACAGTCCTCCCAGGGACTTCCAGGATGCGTACATTCGTGAGATTAGGAATACGAAGGATAAAAATTCCAGCTTCTACGGGGATGCTGGAGGTAAATAAAAAATTCCCGTCCGGGTAATTCTTAAATTAATTCTTAAATTAATGTAATTAATTAATGCAAAATTCTTTGGCAGTTACCTCACTGAGGGCCACTATGGCGGACTTCTTCGTCGCCGGATCGGAAACCGTGACCTTGACCCTGTCCTGGGCCATCCTGTACCTTACCAAATTTCCTGAGAAACAAAAGAAGCTGCAGGAGGAAATGGATCGGGTGGTAGGGAAAAATAGGGAGCCAGTTCTCGCTGATCGGCCATCGTAAATACTTACATAAATGGTCACAGTCATATTTTATAATTTAATATTGCCCCGCAGATTTTCAGCCTTTTAAAATCTGCGCAGATTGCCATACGCGGAAGCCACAATCACCGAAGTACTCAGACGCTCTTCTCTCGTCCCATTCGGCCTCTTCCACGTAGCTGCCAAGGACAGCAAGATCTTGGGCTTCGACTGCCCTAAAGGAACCCAGATTCTATCCAACAACTTCCACATCCACCACAATCCGGAATTCTACCCCAATCCCATGGAATTTAAGCCCGAGAGGTTCCTCGTGGAGGATGGGAAAAAATTTAAGAAGCCCGATGTACTTCTCGCCTTTGGCAGTGGGAAGCGACAGTGTTTGGGGGAGACTTTGGCCCGTGATGAATTGTTTTTGTTCCTAACCAACATCTTCCACCGGTTTGATCTCCGACTGGATGGAGACGCTGATTTGGTCCCAACCCCCAGCATCATTTTGGCTCCAAAGGATTACCAAGTGATTATTACGGAACGAGCATAATGTATTATTCAAAATGAAATATAAAAACAAAAACGCATAGTTCATTCTATTTTGGTATGAAGAAAAAGTAAAAAGAACAATGTAAAAGAAATCACCCTTTAATTCTCAGCAAGTTGTTGTTTTTATGCATGTAAGTAGGTGTATAATTTGCCTATAGAATAGATAGAGATACATACATACATTTGTAAAAAGCAGATTCAAACACAGTCAGACGTCTTCCACAAATCTCTGTAATACATACAATGTATAGAATGTATAGCAATCGCCATTGATGCATAATCCCCGACGAGCAACCTTGAAACTTTCATGCTCTCGAGATTATCCAGAATTCCCTCTTGTCCATACTGCTCTGTTTATTCTGTAGTCAATTCTTGTGTTCTTCTCTTTGTACGTCTACAATTTAGGTGGCATCCCGATTTTTCAAAAGACATTATTGAAAATGTTGTACCCATACAAATAATACAGCTTTAACAAAGAATTCGGACGTAATTTATCAGTTTCCATAAATATAATACGATATAGAGATAAAACAATTAATACAAACATTGATTCATAAGAATACGCTTAATATGTCTAGATCTGTACGTATGTTTGCTTGTTAAATGAAATGTGCCTCAAATTCCGGTGAAGGAAATTGCTTGAGCTCAAAGAGTTTTTGCTTGACTTTTATACACTATAGTTTTGATAAAGTAAAAATAAATCAATAAAATAAAATAATATCTCATTGAGAGCCGGGTTCCAGAGCGTCTTGGGTTCACCCAGTAAAGTACGGGAATTATGTACAAAGATTCATTCTTACATACTTGCATATGCTAATGCATGGATTCGTTTAAGAATGAGTGACATATGTATCTTTAGAAGCAGCCTGCAATGAGAAATGCGATAATCCAAAAGAAGCCTATTGAATCTGAAACATCCTTCTTGGGAATTAGATGGACTTCTATCGTTTGAGAATTCTACTTCACATTTTAATTTGCAATACATTACATTGCTAATTCTGTAATTTCCCTGGAAATATAAGTACGTTCTGACTTCGTTTCGTATCATTATATGGGAAACACAATTCCGGTTCGATATAAGGCTTCCGAGGAAATTATCTCTGCTGAATTTAACACACACAAATACATATGAAAGGACCGTCCTAGACAATTTGACGACAGATATAAGGCATTATGACAAGTGCTTCCACAGTTTCTGTCAATACATCCACGAACATTAATGATCTTTTGCAGTTGCAAATTGACATTCACCCATTTAGACATTTAGGACGCGTGATCGGGATTAAAGCGTGAAAGGGAAGGAGTGTGAATTGTATTCTTTTGTGTTTCTTAAATACAGAAATGTTCTTTAATCGCCCCATTGGATGTAATATTTGGCGGGACGTAATTATTTTATTATTGGCGTGCAGTATTATGGACAAAACAGCATTTCATGTACGAGCGTCGGATGTTGGTAAAAAGTTTCTAAAATTCCTCTGCTTTCATTCGAAACCCACAAACAATTCTGAAAATTATACTCTGGATTTTACCATGTAATATTTAATATTTTAATATTTAATAATTAAACCGAGGTATGACATCCGAATCGGTACTGGAATTCAAATCGGAATTATATTCACATTTTTCAGTATTTTAATCTGAATAAGAATCCATATTTTTGCCAGAAAAATATTTGAATTCAAATTCCAATTCGTATTCAAAAGTTGACATTTAGATTCCGATACTTTATGGGTATTCAAAAATTCCTTCATTATATTGCTAATTCCCGTACTTCGGGAAAGTTTTTTTTTTTTGCAAAATCAAGGTATTGTAACGACGATGATTTTTTCAATTGCCAGTAATAAAACTATTTCGTCCGTAAAAGCGTCGATTTTTGCAAAATCAGAGTTGCGGAGTCAATTTATAATTTCCTGTATTGATTCTGCGTTTATTTTTATCTACAAATTATGCCAGATTTTACAAATAAGCTTTTAAAAGTATTCGAAAAGTGTTTGAATACGTATTCATATGTCTGCGTATTTAAATAAAATTGTATTGGAATTATCCTTACTACAGTATAAAACCCGTGTCACGCTTCGCGACGCTCCCGGTTTTTGCTCCATTTTTTGTGGTTACAGTCGACTCCCCCTATAACGTTCCTCCTTATAAGAGTTCTCACTCCCCTCAAAAATGCTCCCCTCAAAAACTTTCTGCAAATGGTACCATAGAATTTAATGTTCTTCTCTATAACGAGCAAAATTTGCTGTTTTATAGGGTGCTGTTATAGAGAGAGTCGACTTGCTGCCCCATACGTTCATAAGCGCCGTAGGCGGTATGGGCATGCTAGTTATTTATATTTTAGATATCCGAAATTTGCACACAAATTATGCACACAAATTTAAATTTGTGTGCATAATTAGGAAAAACACGTATTTTAATTCGATTTTTAATTCATATTTTTTCGAATGTCATTCCTTAAGTAAGCATAAAAATCCCATCATTAAAAAGGAGTTTTTGCTTCTTGGGAGCACAGAGACAAATCAGCGGAGTATCAAGGACGTTTGCGGTCATGGTTGGAGAGTCTTCAAGGACGAAAAATGTTTCCAAGATCCAAATTTCTTCTCAGATGTGCCCATGGATTATATTTCAGCCCAGCACCACTGTATCTCGCTGGACAAAGACGCATCTCTACCCAATATTTATTCTCTGGAAGAACAACAATTTGTAGAGTTATTGCTCCAGAATTTCACAACTCATTTCTGGCTTGACCTTCCCAGTGGGCAATTCTGGGAAAGAAATTCTACCCGCTTCTCCAATTGGGTTTCCACGAATCCAGAAGACATCTTCCAGAATAATTCGGACATCGTCCAGAATAATTCCGACATCGTCCAGAACAATTCGAACATCGTCCCAAATAATCCGGACAATTGTTCTGTAATTGTTAGCTCCAATGTAGACATTGTATCTGGAAAATGGCTGTCTCAGAGCAATTGCTCCCACCCAAATTCTGTCTTCTGTGAAAAACGTCTGAGTTGGTCCACCCTCCAAATTCAGAATGTGGTCACTGACCTGCGCAACGAATTACTTGGGCTCAAATCCGAATTGAGGGACACTAGATCCAGATTACAAATCCTGGAAAAGGCTCACAACGAAGAATCCTCCTTCACGCCGACAATGAACATAAACACGTCCGCCCAGATAAGTCAGGACATCCTGATTCTGGACCAAGAAATCCGGGATTTGAAGCGAGATAACGGCGACTTCAAGGCTGCGATTAATTCCTTCCAGCAAACCATCTCCAGCATGAGGTCGGACGTGAACGAGTTGGAAAACAAATGTGCAAGCCCACAAAATTCTGGAGATTTAGTGGAGACGGTGAGCCAACTCACCCGGAATCTCTCCTCAGTTCAAACCGCTTTGGATCAGGTTCAAACCAACTTCCGTGGGGCGGATATACGAGCCATTGCGTACAGTACGTCTCTCTCGGGATTGCAATTGACACTCAATGCCATTCAAAATCAAATTTCGGGGACCAACTCCGCTTTGCAGCATTTGAATCAGAGTTTGTCGAAGGGGGACGCTCCCCCAGTGGGTTTTATTTACATTCAATATGCCGGACAAGCGAGTCCTTCCAGTTTGTGGCCGTCCACTCGGTGGCAGGATGTTTCCGCCAGTTACGCCGGACTCTTTTTCCGCGTCGCCGGAGGCGGCGCACTTCCATTTGGACAAACTCAAGCGGATTTCGCGCCCCGACTTACAACCGTATATTTTATAAACAAGGAGGCGCATGCTCATGCCAGTAATGTAAATCTAGAAGTTGGGGCTCTTAGCGGCTCCATTACATCCGGAGGGTACGATGGGTCTTGGACGGGGCTCAAATTCCTCACGTCCTCTGGCGAAGTTCGGCCCAAAAACCAAGCCGTTCTAGTATTTAAACGGTCGGCCTGAGGACATTTTCAATACATAATTATGTACATATATGTAGATACATATATGGGCATATAACATTTTTCAGTAATAAAGAATTGTATTTTCGTTTGAAAGTGGTCAAACAATCAATTTTATTGAAAAAATCAGCTTTTTCTAAATTAAACATGTGTAAAACATAATTTTTACATGGTCGTGCAAATCAGCATTGGCGAAATGCTTTTTGGTAGAACCAGAATGCGGTCTATTTATAAATTATTCAATTAAGCTCTCTCCGTTATGACACATTTGTAATCTTTAGGACTGATGGAAACATCTGAAAAAGGTTCGTCGTCAATCACGGGATTCTCAACTCCCGGTCGAATGTTGAACCGATGAAAAATGTGAGTTACAAACAAGAAAAGTTCATCTCGGGCCAGAGTCTCTCCGAGGCAGGCTCTTTTGCCGAAGGCAAACGGAACGACTGCTTCGTGTTTCTGGAACTTTCCGCCGGAATTGAGAAATCTCTCGGGTTTAAATTGTCGCGGGTTGGGGAAGAACTTGCCGTCATTGTGGTAGACGGCCAGGGGACAGATGACCAAGGTTCCTTTGGGCACATCGTACTCGCGGATCTTCGTGTCTTCTGTGGCCATGTGAAATAACCCAAATGGGACAATGGTTTGGATTCGCATCGCTTCGTGTATCGCCGCCTCCGTGTAGGGAAGTCTGCATTAAAACAATTACAAATTTAAATGCACACGTGTGAAAACCAATTATTCTTAGTACCGACTCAAAATTCAAGTTTAGAAAGATTATAAAGCATTTTAAAATGGAAGAAGCCTTAGCCTTAGGGATGGCAATGATTCTGAATCGGAGTTTTGGATTCAATTCGGTTCGATTCAATTCAAATACTTGAAAATTCGATTTGATTCGAAACCATGAATTGAATCAAATAATTTGATTTCAGGCGTTAATCGGATCAAAAAATTTAACTGAAATTCGGTTCATTCGATCCATTATTAATGAAAATTCTTTGGATATTCTTCCGAAGCACAGCAATAACCATCAAAAGATTGCAGCAAATTTAAATTAACCGTAAATATTATATCAAGGTTACTTGCATTTATTTGACGCAGCAAACTATTAGACTTCATTATGTGCTTAAAATTTGCGACCAGTGAAAAAATGTAGCACAATAATTTATTTTTTGGATCGTTTGAATCATGATTCGATTCAGTCCAGGGGCTTTGAATCAGACCGAATCGAATCATTTACATCATGAATTGCGAATTCGGGCTTTGAAATTTGAAACTAAAATTTTTAGATCAAATAGGATCTCTAAAAGGGGTGTTAAACAGAATATAATTTGCTTACGATGGTCGATCGGCAAGCGTCGGGAAGCGATTTCTTCCTACGACTTGGTCCATTTCTTCCTGGACTTTCTTCTGCACTTCCGGATACTTGACCAAATACAAGATGAACCAGGACATCGTTGTGGTGACCGTGTCAAATCCAGCTTGGAAAAGATCTCCTAATGTCGTCCTCAAATTGGCGTCTATAACAATAGGACAGCGAATAATTGGCAATTAATCATACTGAGGATACTAATTATAGTATACAGAAAATGGCAGAAAATTCCACCCTCAGAAACCTTCTCCAATTGTTTATATACAAATTTCCATTCACTGTAATGGTTTTTCGCTATAACGGGGAAAATTTGCCGGTTTAAGGAGAATCGTTATAGAGAGAGTCGACTGTATGTACATACATATGTATATATGTACGGATTGGTACATGTACGCATATGAAACCAGTTAGCAGATTATACTTACATCCCTCCTCTTTGTAAAAGCTGGACTGATGATCGGCGGTGGAGTCAATTTCGTTGAGGTAACTATCAATAAAATCCCGGGACACACCATCTTCGGGGAATGTCTTCCGGTGGTAATCCACGTGACCATCAACAATGGATTTCATTTCCCCCGTTAACTTCATAAGCCTGTCCCAGCCAAAGGTGGGCGCCTATAGCCTATAATAGGCTATTGAATAGGCTAGGCAGTAGGATGGCAATAAATGTGCGAGATTTATAGGCTTGGCTATAGGCTATGACAACGTTTGTGCCTATATGAAAGGCCAGGTAAAGGCATGCAATGAAATTTAC
>JAQGBT010001981.1:0-27069 GCA_034698585.1 Disparrhopalites patrizii | reverse complement strand
ATAGCATTGCCGTAAATGGAAGGGTCTGAGGGACTGACTGACCCCGATTGATGACGTAATATGTACTACTTCCCTTAAGCTTGAAAATTAGTTACTCTTAAAAAGTATTTTCTTTTCCATACTTGAGACACGAAATACGACGGGGCCTTTTTTACAATTTTTTAAACGAGTATAGTCTTCATATTATGTATGTAATTCAGTTCGATTTGTATTTTTAGTGACATATTACATGCATTATTCCAAGGTCTTCTGCCGCCTCTCTTGTAACGGTGAAAGGCCTTGGGAAGTCATTACAGACGTATCGGAAATATGGTTCCATGCCCATGTACAATTTTTCCTTTTTGAATTATTTTAATGTCTAGAGCATTCCTAACGTCTTTGCTCAGGTCACAGTATGGATAGCCAAAGAAAATGACACGAGTTTTACACAGAAGCAAGTTAGTAGATTACCGACAAGAGGTGACATACACGTCCAGAGATTAAGGTCAAGCACTTCTCAAGAAACACGCCGAGCACATGTAAATAGTGGAGATGTCATTGTATTTAGTTTGTCGTGACGAACAAGGGTAGCCCAGTGGTATTTGTTATGTCCAAGTAAACACAAGAAGAATGATGATCCCCAAAGATGTGATTGTTGTAAGCGTAATGTCAACTCCTTAGTTTACTCCCGAACTAGTTTTACTAGCTCTTTTTTTCCCCTTGAGAGAGTTAGATAAGCAGGAAAAAACCGCAGGATTGTGCATTTACACGTGACATTCATGGGGCTACAAGCGTCATTAATGCATTATCTTGGATACACGTGAAAGACGTTTTTTTCTCTTCAATCATTTTTTTCATTGTCTGACCTTTCTGGCGTTTTTATAGGCCCTGATACGGATTTTTTCAAAAACAAATAATTTATTTAAACATTGTCTCTATACATTGTTTGTTTCATGAGCTAATTTGTGTGCACAATGAATGCGTCAGCACATGGAATTTGATTGAATATCCTTGTAACAATAAGATAAAATAACATAGAAGAATTTGGACCGAAATATTTGTGGGCACTTCTGTATAACCAAGAAAAATATTTTTTCTCATGGGTAAACTGTTTTGGATAGGAACCTCTAAAGGAACTGATTATATACACAAACTATTAGTAATATTGTGTAAGCTAAATACTTTCACCACAGCATTAAGTACATGTAGTCGTTGCAGGACGAATAAAATCATGAGGACAGATCGTTATTATAAATCCTTGAAAACAGTTTTTCCGGACCAAACCTTGTTACAAGAAATCCAGGAATTACAAGGGACTTTAATATGCACCATCCAGGTGATTATTACGTTTGTAAAAGGATGTCCATATAGTATGAATTTAAAAGAAATATTAGAATCCCTTTTTCTCAAGAAGCATATTGAATTTTGTAACTGGATTTCTTTATCACGGTTTCACCAGAATCCAAAACTCATTTTGCTTATCAGTATCACAGGCATTGGAAGAGAGAAACAGCCTATAGTAATACATCGGAGCTGAGACAGTACAAGTTGCTTCATTAGCACTACGGAAAAAAAAATTAAAAAAAAAACACTGAAAAAAGTGTTGCTGAAAGTGGTGTAGTCATAGTAAACATGTGTTGATAAATTTTTCAATGTTGTCTTTCAGTATGGGGGGAGTTGTCGATCGGAAGTGTCAAATGTTAGATAGAGTGAGAAGGAAAATTTCAAAATGTCACAAAAACACATTTGTATGACCGATGGCTGTAGTTTTCCATCAGGAACTTATTTCATGCGGAGATTTTTTTCGCAGCATGTGCCATGAAAAAAAAAAGAATTATAAAGGCGACAGTTAAAAATAAATTTTGTCCGGAATATCTTAACAAGTGTCTCTCACTTGTGTTCTTTTAGATGGAGACATACATACATAATGTGTGCTACACATGTTCAGTAATGTCCATTTTATGGTATTTAGGCAAAGTAAAAAAAAAAGTATCATTTGGTACGTGTGCGACACTTGCTTCAGTTGCTATACATTTACCCTCGTGTGTCCGTCCAAGCTATTTTATTATTATAATTATTGGTCATTGTAGGACGTAACTTCACCATAGAGTCCGTCATAATTTTTATCCAGTGAACCATTAATGATGTCCCCTTCCGATAAATGTGGGATGGGGCATGTAATATTTTTCTTCTTCGGAATTACTGATAAACTATTAAACACTTAGGGCAAAAAAGCTGTTTGAACGGGCACATGATGCAATTCATCGTCAAAAGATGTTTTCATTCCAAATAGATTGTGGAGGGTAGCATACGTTTATAATGGATACTTTAATTGGCAACCTAAATATGATAAAAAAAAAAAGATGTGTGCTGACTAAATCTTACAAAAGTTCACCAAAAAATGATGAAATACCAAGGGATGAAAATCAATATATAAATATATTTTTTTAAAAAATAATTTCGTAATAACACTAAATGCTTGCCAGTACGTGTTTTGACACATCTGGGAATGTCAGTTTGTCCCTTGTTATCATTATTGGCTTTTTCCTTACTTGTTATAAATATTATCTCCTGTTACTTCTCACCCATACAACGTGATAATGAACTTATTATATGTGTATAGGAATTAAAAAAAAAAAAAAATAGCACCACTCATCTCCAACTTCAAATATGTAGGATGAACGTGAATGAATACACGTCAGAGTGGAGAAGGCACAAAATGATAAGGGGAAAGAGGGTTATAAAGATAGAAAAAAAAAAGTCAGACAAGCAAACAGCAGCTGTACAGGAGAGTTTAAATAATATTTAATACGTACAAAGAGTGGAGTTGCCTCCAGAAAGATAGTCATCTCTGCTGACATAATTATTGTCAACTTCTCTTTAATGCTTTCTTAAACACTCCAACTGAGGAAGAATTACTTTTTTTTTTATCAGTCATTGGAACTGGTTCAAATCCTGTGAAAACTGGTTTCTAATCAAAAAACATTATTTATGCCATGCCGTAGTGACGTATGTTATATGCTCATCATAAATGTATTGTTAATTTATACATTTCTTTTGCTCCTCCCAACTTTTAGGATGACGAAAATCACGACCCGCAATGGTCGGAAGAACAACTGATTTCCAACGAGCTCAAAGTGGGTGGTCTCACCATTGGAAAGGATGAGGTTGACTTCATGACCCGAACCACATTGGTCGTTTTTGAGGTTCTGGAACGAGCTTGGGCTTCCATTGATTGTGCCTTGATTGACATGAAGATTGAATTTGGGGTGTATGAGGGGGAAATCATGGTGGGTGATGTCATCGACTCGGATTCCTGGAGATTGTGGCCCTCCGGAGACAAGAGACTCATGAAGGACAAGCAAGTGTACCGTGACCTCAAGGCTGTCACCCAAGAGGCCTTAGATCAAGTCAAATCCAACTTCAAATGGATTGCTGAACGCTTAGACTTGCTCCTCCCGGCTCCCAATGCTCTCGTATGACCTTTTCTCATTCGCATAAATAATCCGCTCTCTTCATACAGTTGGACATGGACAATTCTGTAGAAAAACGTGGAGTTTCTTTCTATTACGCTGTTATTTTTTCTAAACCTCCTAAATCCAAAATATATACGGAAACCCAAATATCCTTTACTTTGTGATATTTTAAATTGCCCAATGAACTTTCCTTTTTCTGGTCACATTTCATTTGATCATATGACAAGTAGATGGGATTTCTCTTGTCGCACGTTCCCCCCCCCACTATGCCAGTAAAATCACTCAAGTGTGTTATATTTATGAATTTATTTGATGTATAATGTTTATATATAGCAATGTATGGACATCTGCAGAACCATTAGTAGTGTTGGTCAACAATGAAAGAGACTTTATTCAAAAATGATGAAAAAATAGCTTGTCTTTGACAAAGAAAAAATTAAGATGAAACTTTCAAAGCTCTTACTGTTTAATATTAATTTTTTTTTGTTGAATACTAATTTGCCCGTGAACCGTGACAGCAATGGTTCCCTTGCAGAGATTTTTAGTGCTGCTCTTACCCTTAATCTATATACATATATATATATATATATACATATATATATATATATATTATACATGATTTTGTACGTACCTATACATATATACATTTATATGTATGATCGGATTTGATGTCAGGAACGTCATTGACGACAATAATAGTCGTGAGAAGGAAAGTGATTGAAAAAGCAAGTCCGCAAATTGATGTACATACTGAAGTATGTTCTTAGTTTCTTAATGATATTTTGTTTGACAACGAGACTGCTTGTCCAGCAAATATAGTGCGGTCCTAGATAAATCTCTTTTATAAGCGTATCATCATTATCTGCAGTTCTTCTTTCTCACTGGTCAAACTAGTTTTGGTAGTTTTTAAAGATGCATTTCGGAGCATGCATTGTGCACGCCGCGTGCATTCATTTTTTTTTTCCTTGATGTCCCTGGTTTGTTGTATGGACAAAAAATCGGGGAAAGCCGATGCCGCCATTCATAAACGAGTGGTTCGAGATTTCACGTGCAATAACACTTTCCCGTACACTTCTGGCGTATATAATTTTATATTACGTTCGTTAATAAATACAATTCTTATAGATTGAAATGGTCTGAGTATTGAAATTGTTTACGTAGGCGGTTGTTCTCATGGGATCACCCTCGGACGAGGAACATTGCAAAAAGATTGCCAAGACTTGCCGTGACTTGGGAGTCCCTTGTCAAATGCGGGTCACGTCCGCCCACAAGGGCACGCAAGAGACGCTCTCTATTTTGGCCCAATATGAAGGTGCTGGAGTGCCCACTGTTTTCATTGCCGTTGCTGGACGTTCCAATGGTTTGGGGCCAGTTTTGTCGGGAAATACAGCTTACCCCGTCATCAATTGCCCACCCGTCAAATCTGAGTTGGCTATGAAGGACATTTGGTCATCTTTGGACGTTCCTTCCGGTTTGGGATGTACCACTGTGCTCTACCCGGAAGCTGCTGGTTTGGCGGCTGCTCAAATTTTGGGACTCCATGATCACGTCATCTGGTCACGTCTTCGTGTCCGAGCACTCAACTATTATCTTTCCCTCAAAGCTTCCGATAAGAAGACTCGCGAATTCTAAAAAAAAAAAAACGAGCCATTCGGTTTAGCCACACGAAAGTCGGGGTTTTTTTTCGGTTTTTATTTCCTTGAAGAAAACCCCATTTACTTTTCTCTCCGTTGTGATGTCTCCTTCTGCTCCTGTAATAAACGAAATGTTTTCTTCCCCAATGAATTAAGTACACATGTGCCCACACATTCAATTTTTGAGTCATATGTAAGAAGAAATTTGTACACATGTAACACTCATTTCTGGTCGACCTCCGACAGGGAATGAGCAACCCGATCTGATAAAAAGCATTTATCCTTCAATTTGTGTATTAGATCAATATTTTTAGACAAACATTATTATCCTAGAAATTGTCCAGGTCCCATCTAATCTTTGTATATCTTACATATTCCTTCCTCGTCCTTTCTACCATATATTCCTTCATATCTTTGCGTGCCATATGTGTGAACTTATCGTTCGGTCGAATAAACTTTGGATTTTGTCAAATGAACTTAATGTGCGTGGTTCTTTTATTTAATTTTCAAAGCGAACTTTTATGTGAAGCGTCAATTCATTTTTCAAATGATTGGATTAATATTTGAGGCTTTAAATAAGTCCTGCCATTCATCATCTCGGTTACAGTATCCCTTGTGTGTGTGAATGTACGCAGGATAAATTATGTATACAATCATTCATTAATTTTGTCGACCGTCGGCTCTAAATAACCTTGTATAAAACTGGATGCAGGAATCTTTTTTATTGCTAATTTAGCGAGCAGAAGCTTCAAATTTCTTTCAAAGCCGTGTAGAAATTAAAATGAATATCCCTATACGAAATCCACATTATTATACAGCTATTATATGCAAATAAAAATACTGGATTCCCCATATTTTCCTACGGAAATATAATTCCACTGTTTTTAAAATACTTACGTCATAAATGATGAAACATCCTATAATCTTCACCTGGACAAGGATCAACTTTCTGAATTTTTTTTTTTTGTAGTAACTTGCTACTCATGTCTGTGTGAGCAACATTTCCTGGCTAACAGCTGTAATTACAAGATGCTTTCATTGCATAACGGCATTCCTTACTGATGCTTGACCACAGCCTTGACAGACTCAGTATTTGATTGAATACAAAAGATGTTAAACTTCTATATTTTGATAGGGGTTATTTGAAGAATACGGCAATTGTAAGTTTGAAAGATTATTTATACAGGCACAACAAAAGTAAGTATAGGATTTCTCATGTCAAGAAATTATCATGTAATAAAGATAATAAAAATGAGAGTGGAGAGAATGGAAATTTTTTTCCACCATTTACGTCCCCAGCAGATGGTATAAGACATTGATATACAGAGAAGGAAAATGACCTTGTGAAACTGATTAAATAATAAGTACCAATACACGAACTTATGTTCACATCACTGGACTGATTTTTGTGTTAAATTTTATTTTACAATTCTACGTAAGTTCAGCTTGGTGCTACTTGTCACACCAACAAATTCGTTAATGACGTTTATTCACTCCGTACGCGTAATAAGAATACAGACAATCCAATACTCCTGGCTACAAGACTAAATGTTTCGTTCATTGATTAAACTAACATTATAATTTGGTGATTTTACTATACGTACATTAAGTAAGTACAAGTACTCATAACCCTTACATTTCCTGAAAGTTGCATACACCTTAGGTATACTGTATTTGTACATACTCCTTAATGCAATTGAAATATTTATTTCTGCACAGGTATTCAGAAATTATTTTAACAATTTCCGGTTTAGAGCAATTTTTTTTCAATCTTCATCTATTTTCACATGTGTGTATTTTGCCCCTGCCTGAATGATATATTTGTATATAGGGTAATTGTATATATATACGTATATGAGAAAAATCTTCTTAGGTTCCTTACATGGTACTTATTTCATCACTGATTTTTTAAAAGAAAGTAATTTATAATTTCTTATTCACTTTAGAATTTGAACGAATAAATATTTTCAGTAAACTAAAATAAACACATTATTAACCGATTCGTTTAACACAATGCATTACGTGTTAGGTCCGTGCCCACTGCAAAATTTATGTATACAGCAACAATAATATATAGATATTAATCATTGCATTTATCTATGTAAAAGGGAATCAATCCATTTTTTGGCTAATTCGTTTTTTCTTCTTTTTTTTTTGCCTTTTCTCTCCTGTCAGGCATCAGGACATTTGAATCAATCAAAACCGTCTGTATCAAACAAACGCATTTCTGCTTATCTGTCACATTAGGTTGTACGTATAAATCAATGTAATTAAATTGAGTACAGGAGCTGCAGAACAGTATGCT
Source organism: Disparrhopalites patrizii (assembly GCA_034698585.1). Classification (NCBI taxonomy): domain Eukaryota; kingdom Metazoa; phylum Arthropoda; class Collembola; order Symphypleona; family Sminthuridae; genus Disparrhopalites; species Disparrhopalites patrizii. Next base: position 19,675 of record JAQGBT010001981.1, on the reverse strand, counting down.
TATCATATAGTTCCTTTCAAGGAATGTTTATAAAAACTTTACTATATTTACTGGTACCTATACATACGTGTACAATTAAAAAAACGTTTATTTCTCTGCGTGATTGTTGCCTTCTACATCCTCCACACAATTGATGTATACACTGCGTGCTTCGCTCGGCTCTATTACATGATTTTTTCCCTGGCTGGTGCAGTTTCCACATTTGCATATGTAAAGAAATTTTTGGGAGTCACTTCACTAATCATGATTACGATAACTATAAGATCTTGTAGAAGATAGGTGGTAGCAACATGCTCGCAGTTTTTCAGGAGTAGTAAATATTTGTATAGTAATTATTAAAACAAGATGTCTTCATTCTGCTATAAGGTTACCTCACGTTTTACAATGTATGTACACAATATTCTTATATTCTTCTATACATACATTCAATACACACGCTACATCAACAACGTAAAGCGAACTAAACCTTTTGAGTATGATACTGGTAAGTAATTTAATAAATATAAATACATATATGCACTTCTTTATAATAATAATAACTAAGGTAGGAATACACAATACAGTTCCTAGAGTCCACATACTATCACAATTCGAAACTAATGATTATGTAAAATTTATTATACTCAATAATCTCTTTCCATGTTATATTTCTTATATCTATGTAGTATAGGTATGACGGCACTTTGGTACTATTTTTCTAAACTACAATGTGCTTTGGATCCACTAACACCTAGTTCTTTTCATTTTGTTTCATATTTTTCATAATTAGCTAATTGATTACTTCTACGTTACTTTCGGTACAAAGCGGGTACAAAAATTGCGTATTGCATTACTAATTACTTTAAACTGATGACGCTAAACGATCATTTTCACAGCACAAAATGTATACTATTTTACGATAAGTCTATACTACGCACCTACAATGGTACATCATCAATTTGATCGGAGTGAAAGCAAATGCTACAAACTGGTCAAAGTAACATTCACCCACTACTCGTAAAGCTACCGCTATGTTCTCACGAAATCATTATCTTAAATGAGACTCATATGTTCGGAAGAAGTGTTCAAAATACTTTCTTTACAAGAAGAGGAACAGCAAAGAGAAAGATTTGGGAAACAATTGCAAAATAAGAGGACACCTTAAAAGTCTTTCTCTTTTGATCATACGACCAACCCTTAAAACACTATATTATATATTTATGCATATTAAACTCGAATACCTACAAAACATTTCCTGTAGACATTACTACAAGCAGGTTAAACTTCTGGATTTAAGGTAGTGAAGCATTCGGTATCTTCTGGTACAAATATATAATTACAGCAGTGACAAATTTAACAAACCCTAACATGGGATTGCTTTATTATCGTTAGTTTTCGCATGGAAGGTATCTGTATGAAAATACAACAGGTAAACACTATTATACACTATACAATTCAGTCAAGTGGCTGCAGCTAAACGCTTAGTAACTTTGCTTTACAAAATCTTGGCCAAAATTATCAGAAAAATGTAATGGTAATATAAACGAAGCAACAAGTATTGTATACTTTCGTTTTTATAATTTCAGCACGATGCACTTATTACAGAAGAGTGACATGTGTTTTGCTGTTTCATTTCTATCTTCGAGAAAAACAATAGTAATCCATGGGCGACAACTAACAAGGGTTACCTATGTTATGCAACTGTAAAGGTGACAATTTACATTTCAAACAAACACTTTCAACACTCATCGAAAATCGAATGATAATACAACTTACTTATGTATGTGTTACAATTGTAGTACCCTATGAAAAAAAATCCAGTATTCGGTAAAGTAAACGAAGCGAAGACATTCACTATATCCTTACATAAAATATTACAAAAAAATCATTAACAAGAATGAATTGGTACTTTTAAAGCGGTTTGAAGAATATATATAATCAAACAGGAAATTTGTTGCCTTATACATACGTAAGTCGTCTGAAAGGCTGGATGTCGAGAAGAATGACGCTAGTGTCATTGTAAACACGCACACGGTTTTTAGTATATTTTGCTTCTTCAAACATGTTGCATACAATTGTGCGCAAAAATATTTCCGTTTCTCTGTTGACCCAGTTCGACGCAAACATCTGTGTCGTTTACGTCAGACGCAGTTGTATGTAAAGCATGACTTAATTCGCGTACAAAATATGAACATTAACTAATTAAATTTTGAAACTACATAAATTAATTTGATTTACCAACTACAGTGCGATACCGAGTAACAATCTTTGGTCACTTTTCAAATAACTTGTGTTTACAGGTACACAAACACCTTTGCAAATGTGTATCCTCCCAACATTCTTCTGAATATGTCTCGTGCATAACCTGGTACTTTAGATATCAGCAGGGGCTCAAATTTAAATACATAGTGTCACTAACACGTTGCTGGTCAGGATAAACAATAATATTCGTCTGTATAATATTCCCAGGGAGTGAAAATTATACTACAATTTTGAGAAAGTAGTATAATCACCGACTGCTTCGGATACACCCAAGGTCATGTTACACACCAAAATGGTTACTACATAGTTCATATCCCAATGGTGTTCACGGAGCAATTGTGGGCTGGCGTTTAGACCCACCTCTTGTTAAGTTTCGAAAATTTAATCGAATGGACGAAGAATAAAATGCGCAATCAGACACATCCCAAGGAAATGAAACAGAAGGTTGATGTACGTGTTACACTAACACACATAACCTGTGTGACGTTAAACAACACAGCTGCTTTTCTACAATTTGCGGGGTAATGACACAGCGGAAACGGACGCTTTCTCGACATTCAATGACCAATAGTTAAGCAAACACAGCAGCTAAAAAATTCATTTCTCGACTCATGGTGATTGTAAACAGCGCTTAATAAGAACATATACGGTTGTAACATGAGTTTACTTGAGCGTGACAATGTATTACGTTCTGGTTATGTACTCAGTATTCGCTGGTAAAAAAGATGTACGAGAGTACGAGTAGAACATTTCATGTTGCTACATAGTTTTCAGTACATGGTTATGCATTGTAGCGTAGGTGAGGAAAATCTTCTAAACGTAAGTAGGGCTTTTGAATAGAGCTTGCTCATGACATAGGCCCACTGGACATAGGTAAATTGTTTAGACCCATTGCTTCAAACACACTAAAGCGGAAATCCCGTCGGTAAAATCTTTGTCTCTTTTGATCACAATCCTCTCGATCCACCTGCGTTTATATACCATAATTTAAGATGGAATCTCACAACCATATTGATAAGGAGGAAGCTAAATCAATATTTTTACCGCGAGCCAAGGGTGATCTAAAACTTCATCCGCACAAAGTCTAATGTCGACGTCAGATTCGATCATGCGCTGAATGAGATCCTTTGCATCGTCCGAAATCTCCAGCCATTGCTCCGGCAAAAAGTCATATTCTCCAGATAGAATTAGATCAAACAGATCTTCTTGTTCACCTGTAGGACTTACGAACGGCGGGTAACCACACAAAAGTACGTACACTATAACACCCAGAGCCCATACGTCTACTTTCATTCCATAGCCAGATTCTGCCAAAATTTCCGGTGCAACGTAGGTTGGGGTTCCACAAACCGTGTACATTGGGCCCGTTACCAATTGGGCTAGCCCGAAATCGGCAAGTTTTATTCTTTTGTGACCATTCTTGTCCACTGAAACCTAAACCGAATACAAATAGGTACAATAGTTTTCCCTAGCTCTTTTTTTCTCTTCCTATTAGTATAGTAACGTAAAATCGGCGTCTAATTCTTTCATTTTGATAAACTTACCAGCAGATTTTCCGGCTTAATATCGCGATGAACAATTCTGTGTGAATGTAAGAATGACAAAGCAGATGCAATATCTCGCGTCATACTCGCACTCTCTTCTTCTGGGAACTTTGTTGCTTCAGCGATAGCATCAAATAAGTCGCCTCCCTAAAATCCATTGAAAAAGTTTCGTTTATTTTTTTGCAGAAGTAGTGCGTTAATAAATTACAATCTTTTTTGAGCGAAAAAAAAGCATAGTAGAAATTAGTCTTACCGGAACAAGCTCCATGACCACGTACAATTCGTTAGAGAAGTCATACTGCTCATAAAGAAGAATAATATTCGGATGATGAATACTAGCAAGGATCTTTACTTCGTGCTCCGGTGGGGCATCTCTTCCATTGCATTTGGACTTATCAATGACTTTCATTGCAAACTTTTGGCTGCTGAACAGATCCGTGCATTCACGAACAACAGCAAAATTACCGTCACCAATAATATCACCAACATGATATTTGTCGAGAATCGGAGACGGGAAATGAGACAGAGGAATAAATTTAGGATGAGAGGGATAATTTGTTGACGACTCCTGCGAAGACCCTGGATTATGAGCTGATTTGGGTCTTCGCATGGGTGACTTTGAACTTTCAGCTCCTTTTCCTCTCCTGGCTTGAGATGAGACCAGAGAGACTTTTACGTATGGTTGAATAGATTTACATTCTAAAACAGAACAGAGAAGACCGTATTAAGAAGAGTCCACTATTTACAGCAGATGTATACTGAGCTACACTTGTAAACACCACCGAACACACGACACACAATTGTAAACATACAGAGCTAGGAGTACGGAGTGGTGGGACTCCATCTCGCTGAACAAATGTAAACACTTACCCACACACGATCGTAGTAGTAGTGTTTACATTTGTAACAATCAAGCAAGGCTCACGTATTGTACATTAAAACTAGTAACATCTAAGGCCTCTAGTGAAACTGTAATAACAAGACATGCTTTATCCTATGTATTTTTTAACTTTTTTGAAACTATGAACTCAATAGAATCTCAAACTATTTTATACCTTCTGAGTCTAAATCGAAGTCTTCCGAACCTACTCGATCGTTTGGACACACCAAGAATATATCTTCATCCTTGAAGAAGTCTTCTAGGGCTGTAACCTGTTTGAGAAAATAAATCACCGTTTCGTAATTAATATTATTAGTGAATGTGCATTATTAGTGAATGTCCTTAACTTTAATCATCTCAATCATTTCTAATCCAACAAATCTATATTTTAAAATAAAATAAATCTAATAATGCCTGCTTTTGACTGAAAAAAATGTATCCCCGTTGGAAATTGTCAATGTTACCTATCAAGCCTATCATTCACATTTTAATGGTCATAATGAGTGCTCACAGTAAGTTTTGTGATTATGTAGAGTTACTAGACGGAATGGCGAAACGTAAGGAACGGAAAAAAGTCTACTAACACAGTTATAAACAGCAACCAATGTCAACACCAGCGCTTTCAACGTTTATCCAGAATGGGGAAAATTAGTCATTTTATCAATTCAGTAGTTCCTCTTGTTACACTATGCAGTAACATCTGATAAGTTATTATAGCAGAATTTATGCCAAACTCTATAATAATAAATAATTATAATATTAAACTCAAACGTTTCCTGTTTTATTGTATTCTTATTCCTTTCCCACAAGAATACTTCAGAAGAAGAATACTTCACAAGTATGTTTAGAATGTAGACATTATGAGCAATTGTTCGCGTTACTTCAAAGACACCATGAATCCATATCCATAACAGAAATCGGAAGTTAACCCGGCAGCGACCTGGCTTAGTCGTTTTAGCGCACATCGCACATTGATAGAAATTTCACTACCACTGCACCTACCTCCTGTAACTTGTGTCCTAATACTACCAAAGAAAATCTTTTTGAGTTACAAATTGTCTTTCGTAGGCATTTCTTCAAATTACATCAAATTCTTGCAAAATATTTGAATTCTGACGATCTTTTCAGTAAAATGTCAAGTCAATATCTACCCTACCATACATGGCAAACCTACAGAGTAATAATATTACACTTATTGGTTTATTGGAACAATAACAATCCGCGTCCAATATAGTGATTTCCGTTTCATACAATTGATTTCTTGACAACCATGTAATTCAAAAAATTGGAATTCTTGCCTCCTTCCCGTTCATTGTATAAACCTTCCGTACAGCTCCCCAGTCAGGTTTTATTGATTCCGTCATATCATTGAGAACTTGATCAAATGAATGAGCTGTCTTTTTGTTGAGCAAAAACCTAGATGCTTTCCGTGGTTTCATTCCGCTTCTGATGATTGTCACCAGCCTAGGTCTTACAAATTCTCGCCTAGACGATGTATCTGCAACAAAATCAGCGGTAAATTAAAGTCACCCCGGTAGGCCACAACTAATCACTTGCACAAAACTGCCAGTAAAAATTCTGACAAAAAATTTACCATTTCTAGAAGGTCGTTTTTCTCCGGACGCAGGTTTATCAGTCTTTCGTCTATTATTCCCGAGAGCTTCTATTCTATGTTTTATTCTGTATTCCATACTTGGTGTCCCCAATACATTGGAGTTTGACATAGAATTAGAATTGGTGAGAATCCCATTGTTACCACTTGGTGTTATTCGTTTGGGAATTCTAGACGTCAAACAAGCTCCAGGAGTCCTGCGTTCGGTCATACTTGAAGCCGGACTGCTTGAACGGTAAGCCGACACAGGTCTGGGTTTAGGTGAATGAGAGTTTCTAGAAGGTTTGAATGAAGGAGTGTATTCTATACTAGGAGGAATGCTTGAAACATCTTGTTCAGAAAATGTTTTTGTCAATGAATTAGGACCAGACTGAGTTCCTTCATCCATAGGAACATTAATGGTTTCGATTATGACTGATTTCGTGACCGTAGCTCGTTCATTTCGACGGAGTCTAACGGATCCACATTTAGGTCTGTTGACAATTTCGCTTTTCGTTGCATGAACAAGTCCAATGGAGTCTGTTTGCTTTTTCTCGTAGCAAAGTAGTTTGAATGGTTCTCCCCCACTAACTACATAATCGTCCTGATCCACTAGCTGGAAAGGAGAGTGCAATTGCACACCAGACGTGGTATAAATAGCACATATCGAACCCGGAAATGAAACAACTCTGTTTACTTCCTCCAATAAATCCGTCCAATCTTTAATACGATCGAAGCATATCGTGGTAATTTGAACTGGATGCTGAAGCTCTCCATTACGATGAAATTTTAATGTCTTTCCAGAGCTCCGATTGACGAGTGGCGATGGGATTTTGGATCTGAATTCTTTGTGCTTGTCCGATTTACTTTGCGACACTAAACTCGGGCAATCACCACTTTGCGAACAGTCCAAACTTGTACTGACTGGAGTTCTCTCTTTGTCTTCTATGATGGAATCGAGTTGAGTCATTTTACAGCTGTGCGGTTTTATACACTGTGTCAAATTCTTGCAAAGTTTTTATACCCACGTCCAAGGCTATTGCAATTACGAAACTCCCAGCACCCTGCAAAAGCGATTAAATACAAACATATCAGTCACACTTTCACACTTGTGGTAAAATAACTTTGATTCCTATAATAAAATGTAAATAAGTCATCAGCACTTCCCACTGGTACTGTTTTTAGTAGAGCTTCAATTAATTTTGTGGTATGATTGAATAATTTACTCACTACTTTGTTTCCTATGACCTGTGGATTGTGCAGAAAGAAAGTAAATGAGCCCTTACAAGGATAAGGGAACATTTACTAATTATATTCCCAATTCTCAATCCCAACCTTATTAAATGTTGGTGATACCTCAACTTCAAGTTCTATTTTATATACATTATATACCCTGTCTTAGAATTTTTAAAGCAAAAATGTGACAAAAAAGCTTTTTGTTCCTACAAATGTTTATTACATGATGTAAGGGGATTGTGAAAGTTTACGTAGATTATTATTCAAAAAAAATCTAGTAATAGCTTGTAAGTTGTAAGTGTAATCATTTCAAAATCCAAATAAAATTACAAAATTATAGCTTACAATTCGGTGTTCAGTTTCCCCCTGTTCATTTAAAAATACCCTTGCAGGAACGCTAAAATTTAGTGTAATTTTTCAGTGTACCCATATTTACAGGTATTAGTCAACGGCAGTTGTTATGACTACTTCGACTTTTTTTGTTTTTAAACTGGTCGCGTCAGTGTTCCTGGTCGGTTCTTCAAAATACTGTCAAATTTCCTTCACCAATCTTTTATACACGTGCAACTCAAGGGATTGTCTCGAATTTTGTTACCGGAAGTGCGGAAATGGGAACTCAACTATTTCAAGTATACCTGCTAAATGCAACACTGATACTGATTTACTGATGCGATGTTGAGCAGTGTATAAATAAGAATTGTCACAACATTCAGCATCAGGATCAGTAGTCCAATACGGCAATTGACTGTTTTGATTGTGGTGACGGTGACATTATTAGATTCGTGATTAACTATGATTACCAAGTAAATTGCTGATAAACGATATCTTGTGAATATCCACGAAACAACGCACGTTTAGGGGAAAAACACAGCGTAATAAAACTAACTAATAATTTCAAGTTGACCTGTGCTTCGGAAACAAATTTTGGATTCCAATTTTCCAATATCAAAAACCAATGAATAGTTGTGAGCAGAGTAACTCAATTACCCTCTAAAAATTGTCTGTATACCTAGTTATTTTTTTTATTGTTGATTGTGTATAGATTCCCCTCATTCCGGTACTTTACTCATGACCGATGTCAGTTGCAAACGGAAATATATAGGAATGGTCAGGTCTTTTGTTTTGTTTAACTTTGCTTCAAAACTTTTTTTTAGTCGAGGTGTATTATATGTCTACTATAAGTTACACACACACAACGTAACGTTATACAATTTCAACAACACTAAGCCAATAAATAACCCCTCTCATTCTTACCCCTTGTTAAGTATTGTCCTTCGAAGCCAAAACATTCATTATATTATTGAGGATGTATTTATGTTAAGTACTAATAAAAACCTAGTTCGCCGATCACGGAAAACACATAACCCTAATGTACAATTTTTACGTAAATTTCCACGCATAAATTCATTCTAACAAATATAGAAAATGTCTTTAGCATTTAAGCGTTCTAAAACTCCGTCAAGTTAATGGTGCATCATCACCCGTCCACAGAAAAAAAAATTACTCCCCTTTATGCACTCACCTATAAAGAGAGACCTGACAAAACAATCAGTGTTCAACAAAAACTAATGCAAACCAAATAAACTCATTCTGTATAAATGCTTACACCAAATATACTTCTCCATTTGCATACATTATTATTGTAGGTAAGGCACCAGCATTTACCGCTCTTATTCCCCACCAAGTCACCTTTATACTTCCATAATCTATACTGAATTAGCTAAAAACCTGACCAAGACTTGATACCTTCAAAAAGACGAGTTGAACCATTACAAGTACAAAAATTTCTTTTACTAAAGTATGGGCTCCCACCCTCAACAAAAAGTGCAGGTGCATGTAATTGTAATCAAAACCATCAAACATTTGTTTACAAATTATTAATATGACTAAACACCACCAAGATTAGTTCCCCATTGCACTTTGACACATCACAGTCCAAAAAGTCAAAAGGCCATGAAACACCGTCAAGAACTTCACCATATTAAAAACTCCGATCCATTGATTTACACTTGAACACACACTCTAAAAAAACAAATATATGCTTCATATTTACCATTCCACTAATCCCTAACAAATACAAGTGTATATATGGACCCAACAAAATATACTTTCGTTAATCTCATCCGCACAATTGCAAAAATTACACTAAAAAAACATAAATAAAAATTAGCCGTTGAAACAGTACCTTTCGTCCCCTTCAATCCCTCACGATCATCCTGATCCTTTTCCCTTGGTCACTGATGAGTACCCCAAAAAAAACAACAATTCCAACAATATTTTTCCCCCCACAAAATCCGGTAACAATCAAATAATTACACCAGAAAGAGTCCAAACAGTTTCTCCTGTAGTACGAATGTATACTTGACGTTGATCGTTGTGCGAATATGGATAGTTTTGGAGGGGGGAAAGGGGGAAACCGTTGAAAACGTGTATTTTCGTAATTCTTTTTATTTTATTTTAGTTTTGTGGTATACCCCTTTTTAAATATTTACTATTGTTGTTATTGTTGCGTGGGGGGGAAAAAGGGGAAAAAATATAGTATACGCCAGACCTATGTACTTTACTTGTTCAAGTCCGATTTCATTCTGTGATATCGCAGTTTTTTTTTTTTTACATTTATAAAACGGCTATATGGTAAAAGGCAGCGAGAGAGAGCAGAGCGGAGCAAAGGAAAGAGAGAGACAGAGAGAAATGACGGTGACACAGTCTATAAGAGAGCTCTCTCAAAGGAGGCCACTGCACTTCTGGGGCTATGTAGACTCCGTCTATATATGTACATATGGAGCGTGCGGAGTCAAACCAGCATAAGTCCCAAAATTTCGAACATGATTTTTTTTGTTTCAAATAAGCCAGTGTAGGCTTGTTATATTGCCCCTAAATTCTTGTGGGTCATAGGTCAGACACAGTATAATCGCGCACTTTAATATGGTTCGTTGACAAATCAGTCAAAGTTCATCGCATATTCGTTGCCAAAACAGCGTAAGTCCACCCGGGTGTATGTTGAGGACCTGCGTAAAAGTCTTGTTGATACACAAATACGAACAAGCGACCAACGACCTCTGACCGAGACAAAATTACGGGGCTAACGAAAAATATATGTATAGTGCGAGAGTTACAAAACAACGAAACTTGCACTGTTGAGTGCTGAAAGTGCCCTTGCAAAATTTAAAAAAAAAAATCAAATTCGGGTTTATCGAGACCAAATTCTCCGGTTTGGCCTTTTAAGTCAGTGGATGGGATTTTTTTCAGTTTTGGCCAACCTAGTTAGTTATTATTCTTACCAAAAGTAAAAGAAACAAAAATTGGCGGAAGTTGAAAACTTGCAAAGGGTCCCTCCTTACCATCATCACAAAATCCCATGTTAAACTCCATTTAAATTTTCACATTCCGAATTTTGGAAATATTGAAATTGACCTCAATGTCAATGAACGTAACATGTAGTCGAGATCATTGGTGCGTGCACTCACATTGGGTCATGCTATCGAGTGGTACATGGGTGATCACACGCCGTTTTGTACATACCGCGAAGGTCCCTTGTAAGTCAATGGAATTCATGCCTTCAAATTTACAATATTTTGTAAACGGGCTGCACTATGGATTTGCGAAAATTTGCACAGTGGTGAGGCTACACATAACGGGTATGGCCATGGCAAAAAGTTTGGCCAATTTGCATAAGTTTTGATATCCGTAGAGTTTTTTGTGCTTCCTGTATTTGTTCCAATGGACTTAAGCTGATTTGATTTCGAATCCCTCCTATGTACGTATATGTATACACATATATACAGGGTTGTATACACATGTGTGTGCATTTACCCCTTTGAGCCCTTTACTTTTCCCTATCTAACACATTCTGTATACGTCTTCCCATGTAACTTATACAGTATTCTCAAGTATTTCACACATATATATGAAATCAAGAAATATAAAAAAAAATGTGGTTTTGCATATGTAGATATATGTGCACTTAAAAAAATTATATACATGCGTTCTTTTGCATTAAAATCTCCTTTTAATATTACCCTTTTCCCTCTCCCTGTACATACTTCCCTTAGGACTCATGAATGCATATGGGTATTTTTATTCTACTGTGTGGAAGTGCCTCTTCCTCTAATGGACTTTGAAAGCTGGGAGAAATTAGTTGGGGGAGTTTAAAATACATATTTAGGATATTATATTTCATGCGAGGAGAGCTATTTTATTTCTATGTGGCATTTACTTTCATGTCATAACTTGTACTGACTTTTGCATGGGAATGGGAATGAAGAGTGTAGCCTAATTGTGCGCCGGCATTTATTTTTTGGATTTTGGATTATTATTAATTATTGGTTATAATGGTAATATTTCAATCGGTGGAAACTGTTGCTAGGGAGGGATGGCTGGGTTTATTAAAGGTCCTTTAAACTTCACCCTTGTCCATGGTAGGCGGAAAGGACAAGGATATTGGTATTTTGTTTGGTGGAACTACAGAGGGGGAAAATGATTGAGAGGTATATATTATTATTTTTGTGGATTTTGCTTGGAAGGGAAAGACAGGAAGCTCATGGCTACCATTGTGTTTATCGAGGGAGGAAGTCCAAGGAAATGTGTGGATAGTGAATAAGGGATGGAGAAATCAGGGAAAATGACATGGTTTTGATCATGATAGGAGCTTCCACCAATGCCTTTCTCTATAGTATACAGTAGTATGGTTGAAATGGACTAGAAGAAAAATATACACCATGGACATCAGTTCTCTCTCTCTGGTGGTTCCCATTAAGAAACTATGTAAATAGTAGAAGGGAAATGTCGGATTTCTGTCCATATCTTATTGACATGTTTTTCCATTCATAAATTGATAGATAAAAGAAAGGATGCTTTTGCTTCAGTATATAGGAATGGGGAAAAAATAATGCGGTGAATCCAACGTCTCTTCTGCAAAAAGGATGATTCACTAATGGTGTGTAAGTATGGTTGATGAACATGATCATCCTATCACCACCTTTAAATTTTTTTTTTATATATAATCTATGGTGTAAAACATTCAGATGGTGCATGTTCCGAGTTGTCGTGCCTTTTTTTCCTTTTTTTTTTTTTTTTTTTGCAGACTCACTCCACAGGGAGGTGATATTTATGAAGGTGAATTACGTGTTCATGGATAAAAGATCTGCATGTGTGGAGATTGCGAGAAAAAAGGGGGTTTCACCTATAACATTATAACATTGTCAGCAGATTTTTTTTTTTGGCCAAATGGCGGAAAAGGTAATACTTAAAAGTATGGAGACGATAGGTGTATATTTATACAAATGATCTTTCAAACTTTTTCAAGGGTATGCGGCTCTATTTAGGCAATTCTTTGTATAACGAAATGTTAACTTATTCTCACCGTCCTCTTTTTTTGGAGGGTCTATAATACCTTATTCATTCATGAGGATCAATGAGCATCAGTACTGAATTTTTTTAGATGCTGGGAAAAAAAGGCTTGGAGGTTACAATTGTGGGAGAGGGACAAGGATGAAAGGGAAGAGGATCAGGGAAAAAGAGACATGGGGAATATGTGAAGAGAAAGGAACAGAGAGGGACCATCATGTACATATGGGAGTTGTACACATTTTTCCCTTGTTAAATAATAAATCTCTAGTGGGTGGCCACTGTCAAGTACACGAGTATTCTATTAGTGTGATCTCCTTGTAGGTTTATGTATTATTTCTATTTGTTTTAAAGATTTTTGCGTAACTTTTTTTTTTGTTTATTTTAACATTTAAATTTTTATTATTGTATTTTCCATTGTATCTACTATCTAGTATTTCACAATTCCCTTAGTATTAGTTTCCGTTTCGTGGTGTCATACATTTTACTTCAATCTAAAAATTTGTTTCGTGGACACGGAATACTTGTAATTTGCCCATGTGAATGTTTTTTTTTTCTCTTTGCTCATACACAAGTTCTCGATTAGGGGTGTAGGTCAATTGAGTAAGCATTAATTACAGTCACACAGTTGTTTAATGAGTCTACATCTGATTTTCCATGACCGGGATCTGTATTGACTCTGTATTAGTACTGACGCATAAATTTCTGGGAAAGCTACTTGTTTACAGTATAAGGGAGATGACGGTGTTTTTAAGGGCGATCCTAATACAACTTTGCTCGTACAATGGTGATGATGGAGATTTACCATTGTATATGCAGATGTTTTAGAATGGAACTAAACTGGATATTATTGTGAGTTATGAGTATTAATTGTGTGTGTGTATACACCGTGTAAACGTGAGAAACAAGTGGCTATGCGGGTTTATATAGGGATTAAAAATGAAACTGTTCTAATGCACATTGGCTTGTCAGTGTTGTCAGGCATTTTAGAGATTGGATACATTTGAATAATCATAAATATTGAGTTTACTGAATCAGAACAACTCTGTAACACTCCCTTGACTGTGAAATTGGTGCATGTAGTGAGCGGAGGAGAGGACAAGATGGGATTTTAAAATAAAATAATAGTCCAAAGGAAATACTAATATGCAGTCAGCAGCAATATGCATGGCTCGGGGCTGGATAGTTAATTGAACAAAAGCATTTTTTTTATTATTATTAATTTTAATGAACACATACACCCATTTACACATATGTATGTGTACACATGTGTACCCAACACCCTTTGCTACAGCTGAGCACATGTACAACCATGATCTTTTTATTCCATTTGGTGCCTGAAGAAACAATTTTGAGCTGGTTTCAAGTATTTAATTTGTCTACTTTCTTTTTCCCGTCTCTCTCTCTCTCTCTCTCTCGCTCTTTCTCTCTATAACTATGGTTATACGACTTGAAGTAGATGTATACGCATTTACTTTCAACCCTGATTTTTAAGGGGCTGTTTAAATCACCATTCAATAAAAATAATTATTCAAATCGGTTCTACTATGCATGTTTTTTTAAAGATATATAGGGTAAGAAGCAGGAAGAAGGAATAAAAAAATACCACTGTATACATTGAAGACCCACTTGCGTGCTCAAGATAACGCTCCAATACTCCATTTAGAGAAAGGTGCATGAAAACCCGGGCCGTAACTGTAATTTTTTAAAGTGTTCTCAATGAGAAAAAGTCTCTCCCCTTTATTTTACATATTTTACCATTTTATGATTATCCCCGCATGTATATATTATACGAATGAATCGAGGAATCATTTGGTACAGAGTAGGTATGGGGAATCCACGAAAAAGAAACGGTGTGAATTTTAATGGTTTTTAAGTAAAATATTGAATATATGGTGTTTTACTGGCACAAGGAAAGCTTTTTTTCCCAATAACCATCTTGAAAAAAAATATACATCCCACAAAAGACTTTTTTTTTGGTTGGCTTTTCTTATACATACATTCTTTTACTGCACATGTCCTTTTATATATGTATTTTTATTTCTTGCGCAACATGTTAAAGGTGTCATGACATGGCATGATTAAACAGAAGGGTTTACTTGAATACTAAAAAAAAATCCTTGCGTGCAACCTTTACCCATACACTGGGCATAAAAAGAAGAAGTTAACTACTATGTATAGGAATGAAAAATTTTGGGATGAAAGGATGGTTTATGTGTATAGATAGAATGAGAGAAATCCTGCGGTTGTAAAACCCAATCCTCCTGTGGAACGTTGTAATTTTCAAATGCATGTAGAATAAACACAGGAAAATATATTGGGACTTTATTTTGAAAATATATATACAAATTGTACAAAAGTCCTTCCCATTAAATTCCCACCCCAGAAGTATTTTATTGGTGTACTTATAATTTAATAAATTCTGTGGTAGCGACAGCTGTACATTGTTTCACTGCATTCGGATACACCTATTTTTGCTTTTACTTATCGTGTTAAAGCTAAAGCATTATTGCATCAAATTCCTGTCCTAGTTATTTTCACTGACCGGATCAGTAAGTAAAAGTGACACCAGTTTTTTTTAGATGTAATTTATGACATTCGAATCCAAAAAAAAACTGGTTTAGGAGAAGAACAGGAGATTGGAAAATGTGAGAGGACTCAACCATTTCAATGCAAATCATGCGTGCATAGGAAATTGTAAATACTTGTAGTCAAACTATTTGTTTGCCGGGAGACAACCTAAATTAATTTGATGCCGTTGTTTCATTACTTTGTACAATTAGGTCCTGCCTTTTACCTATAATTCCTGGGTGTATACTTCGTGCCGGTCGGGACCCAAATAAATAAAGTTTTTCCTGGTGTCACATTTTGAAAGAGGCTCAAAACCAGGCCCGTAACGCTTTGTAAAGCGTCCGAGAGAATTTAATAGAGCATGGGGATTTTATTAAGCGTGTACCGGTGTACCATTGTACACAGGAGGATTGCCTCAGCGAAGAGAAAAATTTTCGGGAGGGAATAACAACATAAACACCTTATGTGTAGATACTCATGTTAATATGCATATTTAGTATATCTCAGACTGGAATAACTGATCCCATGTGCTTCCGAATTACTATTTTTACCCAAAGCGTCAACTGGAAAATGTTATACAGAACATCCAACAACTACTACCCTTTCTACTCCTTATTACTTCCACGTTATGTTTTCTCTTTCTCTTCCTCATGAACACACAAGGGCAAAAAAACATTGAAAAAATTTTCCTGGTTGCATGCCATTTTACTCTTTACTAAAAAGCATCAGTTGATTTTTTTTTTGGATCTGTTGTGTACTAAAAACGTATGTAAGAAGAGATCCAATTTCAGCAGATAGTAGAGAGGGGAAATATGCACAAACTATTATTCCTGATTTATCCTTCAATGAGCTTCTTACACAACAACTCCGGCAACTGAAATATCTACTAGATTGTTTTATTTCTCTCCCACACACTTTAAGGTGTCTATAATGAGACTTTATTTGTACTAGGATGGAAAGTTGAAGGCAAGCACCAGTAAAAATTAGTGTTTACAAAAGGGAACGTGTGTAAATGCGTGTGTCAATAAAATGAATACCATGGGATGGGAGCAAGTCAAATCATTTGGGGTGTGAAGGAGACACAGGAGAAGGGAAAAGGAGTGTCTTGTGATAGTAACATGGGTTAATTTAGAGATCCATTCCCATTGACAACTGCATCTGCTTAAATTTGACACAATATATGGGTGTGGCAAAGAAATATTTAATTGATTTTTTCATTTAAAATTCACTTGAGTGCATAGGGAGCAAGGAGAATTTCACAAGGAGCAAGTCCAAAAAATGTAAAAAAAAAAAATCTTATAAATTCCTCCAAGAGATCCATGTGCTCTTTAAATACTTTGAAAAAGTGGATGATCACATCCAGGAACATCTCTGTGCCTTCTGTATACAAATGTGAATAATGTCAATATTTTCTTTCGTACTCGCGCCAAATTTTTGTGCTTCAACTTCAACCCAAAGCTTGCATATATATTACATACACTAAACATTACATTTTTATACTAAACATTACATGTTAAAGAACGCATGTGTGTGTGTGTGTGTTAAAAAAGAAGATGTATGTGGCTTCAATGAATATCTTTTGTATTAGAGGGCCAGTAATAAATTTGAGAATGTACTTCTCTCGACTTTTGCAGTTTTGCATAAATTTCCTTTTCAAGACAAAAGCAGATATTGTGTTTAAAGGTTCAATTTATCAGGATTTCATGTTTGTATAATACAAATTTGAGCATTGAGTAGCCATTTTTTCTTCTGGGGGTAAAGATTTTTGTCTTTGATAGTACGATCTCCTTGTTTACATTTCTGTTCCAATTCTCATCTTCCTATCCCACTTGCCGCATCCACTTTGGAAGCTTCCGTAGAGGTGGGTGTGTTTGCATTCTTTGCTGTATACGCAGAAAGCATTAATTATTTAAAAAAAAAAAGGTTGGTTCTCAAATGAAGACAAACTTTCATGGAAGCTCTTAATAAATCTGAGCCAGTCTGTCGCTGTGCATACACACTTGCATCTGCAAGTAAATGGCTTAAAAGGGACTTTAATTTTTTTTTTTTTGCTATACAGATATTACATACAAATTACATACATAGTTACATAGGAAAGAGTTTCCCCGCAAGTTGCACCAGACTGCTGGTCTCTCCATTTGTGTGGTATGTATTGTCACGGATGCCTATTAGAGGAACAACTCTTTTTTTTTCAGTACTAAAAGGAAGGCAAGGAGTGGTATGGAAGCATGAGTAACTTAGACGAAATGTTTATTTCAAATGCCATTTAATCTACCGTATAGGTAGGACTTTTCAGCATACTGTATTTATGAAAAGTGAAGGCGCCACAAACGGTCGACCTTTTTTTTTTTCTTTCTCCACGATCATTGAGGGCAATATGAAACAGTGGTTGGCTTCATCCTTAAGTACATACATTGTCGGTATTTCTTCCTCACCGTTGACTTAATCACTAATTTTAGGCTCCTGTTACTAGTCTCAAGGGAAGTGCAGTGTATAATTCTTTGGTCGTAAAACCACACTGATACACATAGCTATACGTTCATGAAAATACGCCATATCCTTTTTTTTTTTTGGAGGAGGAGGAAGCTGCAATTCTAGTAAGTACATATTTACTATGTTGATCAGTTATTAAAGGCTCAAGCTTACGTCTTTAATGGTGATCAAAAAGCGGAAAGATTATCTTCTGTACACGACCAAATGGAACTTGAGAGAATCATGAGGCATATTTATTTTCATTTTAACTTCTTACGGATCCCCGTGGACTATCGCTTGACTTGAAGAAACTCAGACTCCATGAAAAATGCGATTAACTTTTTAAAAAAAAAGTATGTAGTAGTCGAAAAACAGGAAGAAGGAAAGGGTTCCGCAATTTTTGGACCGTTCGATCTTTTTAATAAGCTTGGCGTCAAAATATTTTGTACGATTTTTCAAAACTTATTCTAGTAATGCATACATGAGTTTGTTCCCCATCTTCTGCAGTGCAGTATGTGGTCCAACAAATTACTATTTGTTCTATGTACTTTCTTCCCCTCATACACTACCTCCCATGTTCATTACACCTTCTTGTCTTCTCCTCCTTGACTTTGAGTTTTTTTTTGTTACACCCCCATACCATCTTCACGACTATCACGGCCCGTTCAAATGTTATACAGTCGGTGTTTGTCCAAGCAAAAAATTACTATATTTGCTTGACTCATTCTGCTGAGGAAGATAAGAAAAAAAATCAAGAGAGGAAAAAAAGTATCTTTCTACAAGGAAATTCGCCGGAGGTAGGAAAGGTACACTTACCCAGTACACGCACAAAAAAAAAAATTACACCTGTACTATAATTTGCGAAAGGGGAAAAATGTCTTGCCAAAAGATCCAAAGCCTGGATGGCAACGCTATCTGTAAGGAGATGATGGGATTACCGGCAACTGGCTTTCAATAACTTACGAGAATCCTAAAGACGTTCTTTTTAGTACTAAAGAATATCGTTTCAAAATGTTTCCATAGAACTTTTGTTTTTCTTCTTCTTCATTTTGACCATATCAAGCAATATCATGGTTCCCTTGCTGTGTAATCATCATCATCTCCACTTCATCTTCCCTCCCTTCTAATTATACCTGACCGAGTCCGTCGGTGAGATTTATGCAGAAAAATTTGGCAAACAGAAAAAATGGAACCCATGTATTTGCAACACAACCATGCATATTCCAGAGGTGAAAAAAAAACAAAGTCATTATTGCCACTCCTTCCTTTAATATTCCATTTTTAGTATTCCTATACATGAAATGGTTCAATGTTGAGATTTTTCCACGGACAATCCCACTTGCTCCGCCGAATGGACCAGAATACAGATATGGGCTTTGGTTTTGGTAATTTCGGTAAGTCGTTTTTTTCCTCTAACCATTATTTCACAGGTATACACACATTAGCCAAACTCCGGGCCTGTTGCACTCATGGAAGACACGTCGTCATCACGGTGATTGGCAAAATAATTAGTGAAGCATGAACGGCTCTGAAAACTATACAGGGGCGTCTCTTCTGTCTTTACTATGCGACTATGTAGGCCCAATAAAAGCACACAAAGAGGTTGTCAGAGTATATTTAGTGCCGTATAACTATGACGCCATTCGACTTATAACCAGGGTGTAATTGTCATTGATTATATCCTCCCTTTACACTACACATTTCATACATTCCGACTCGTCAAATGTGGAAATCATTGTGCATAGGAAAAACAATACAATGATCTAGATCTGCTCTTCTACGCAACTAACAAAT
>JAQGBT010001980.1:0-27097 GCA_034698585.1 Disparrhopalites patrizii | reverse complement strand
CACTATTGGTTCTTAAACGACGATATGTAACGTTGTGCAGTATATATGAGCGTGCAGATGTGTAATTATTCTTCAGGAACCTGCAAAATTCCAAGATGAACTGGTACAGTGGTGTACATATATAGTGTCGAGTATTGACAATAATGGTTTTTGACAGTTCATTTCGAATTGTTCTGATCACGTTGAAACTCATGTCTGAATTTTTAGGTCAAACTCCATCTGGCTTGGGAGTAAATTTCGTCACTCCGTGCCCGCCACAAGGGACACTTCACTGTTTGAACAGAGAGGAAAATTCGGACAGAGTTCAGAATTTCAACGTGAAAGTATAGGAGTCACTTAGTTGGTCAGTTTTTATATGGGAAGAAGCCGTTAGTTTTGCATCTAAGCTAAAATAAATTTGACCCGAAATAATTCTGAAACGACGAAATGCAAATTGCACATTGTAAAAGTAATATGGGGAAAGTTGGATTTTGCTGATGTACCTGTTATTTCCTCACAGGGTGACTTTATTTCTGCTTTCACGCACATCCAGACAATTGCCAGATTGACCTACTATCTGGAAGATTTACATAGGAACACATTCCTATAGACTTGGACCTGTCCTTGCCATTTGAGATTAATTGAGCAGCTGTAGACTTCCACCACTTCCGCTATCCGAACAGGAGAACATAATGTATACCTAACCACGAAAACATGCCTCCTTGATCAGGGATCATGATGATGCAGATGAATTTCCTTTTTGCTGTTAGTTCGTTGCGTTTCCAGACTTAATGCGAGTATCTCAGTGACATGAGTACAGCGATGGGCACGACAGTATGTACATTGGATTTTGCATTTCCCCTTCACTAAAAAGAAAAGGAATATGTGTTTGTAAGCTATGATACAAAATGAATGAACACAAGTACGTGCGATTCCAGATAACCAGTGGCATAAAGTTTTTGGACGAGAGAAGTCAATGCACGGTGCTCATCAAATGAATTAATATCGCCTTGACCATGTCGTAATAGTATTGTATTTATTTCACTACTAATTTTCCGCGTAGCAGTTCTTTGCACACTACATTAATTGTAATCCAACACCGAACACTCCTGTCCAGTGAAGACATTTGGACGACGGTATTACTACGAATGGGAAGTCATAATGCTGCGTCAGAAAGTTGTCAAGTGCGACCTGGGGTGACCGTGGGAAATCACAAATTGGAATGATTACTCAGGCTATATTAATTCATTGATGGTAAACGTGAATAAATGTTGCACTATAATTTCTTGATCGTAGTAAAACCGCCGTCTGCACTCTTGCCTTTCTTCCGGTAGTATTTATAGGTGTTAGATGGATAGTCAAACCCAGCAAGTGAGTGCAACTCTTTCTTGTTGTTAACAAAGTTCCAATACTTACAATATTTCAATCTCCAGAACATAAGGTCGTACGTACTTATTTTAACATAAATTCGCACATGCATATGTATACTCACTGCTCAACGTGACAAAAGATGTTACATTGCCGGGAAATGCATTACTTGTCATTTATCCCTTGATGCGTAATTTTCTTTTCCCTATATCATGAGTACACAAAATATTATTCAGAATTATCTTACATATTTGTTTCAACATCACCACAACCATTGTGGAAAGTTCAAAAAAATTAAATTTAAATGAAAACCGCATAGCTATCCAGTAGTTTATATTAGTTACTTAAAGGTAAATGTATTTTCTTTTGAACGTACAATTTTAAGGTTAACAACATGAACATGGCGGATAAATTGAGTGTAAGCACAAGCAGAAGTCGAGCTAAAAACTTAAGTGAAATAACCTTGCAGGTACAGTGAAGCTGTGCTTTTTTTTATTGTAAAATCATTGGGCCATTACTAGACATTCAAATCCACGAAATTTACACCCATTTAAGTACAGATTATACGCTCCTTTAATTCATTTCCAATTAATACTTTTGTTTGAACCATCGAAGGCATTAGTTATGTATTTAAAATTCAAACCCGTGGAAATGATTCATAAATCATAAGGAAGTGATTCCAGGATGATTTTGCTTTGCACCTATGCTTACTTATGTTTAGGTATAATAGTAAGTAACACAATGCTTGGTTTCCAAACAGTTACATATCGCAAAAAGTACTTAGCACCACTTCAATCATAAAACGGATATTTGGTAGTTCCCTTGGTATATGTATGCACCTATGAAGACTATTAAATATACACATATTTGTAAGGCTTTGCAATTAAAAGATGTTTGCTAGACACAAAGCAAGAAAGAGAGAGAGAGAGAGAGAGAGAGATTGGAGATTCAGTCCTGCGAAGGTGAAGCACTAGTAAAATTCATTTTGTGTTTAATATCTGGGCTTCACTTACACACGGCGGAATTATAGAGTAATAACCTTGCGCATCTTTCACCGTAGCAGCTATAATTCGGCACACGAGCTAGTACAGTTTTCTTTTACTATCTACACTTGTATTGGCTGTTTGGCATGTAACAAATTGGTTTTTCCACGGCTGTTTTCACAATGCGAGTGTTTTACCCGCACATGCAACGCAGGCAAGCGGAATTTGGTGGACATACGTACTAATAGTACGTATCTAAATTAATGTATAAATAAAAAAATACCATTACAGTTTACTGCGTTCACCAAGGAAGCATAAGTGACTAAGTGAATAATTAAATTCTGCTTGGAATACCTAATTGCATTTTGCTCGTTTGGTGAGACAGATTTTTGTGATTTCATAAAATCTGCGAATAATATCTGGTAGCTACATGTACGCTCAAACCCCTCACCTACAACCATGATATATAAACGAATCATAACATAATCTGACGTTATTACATTAAATAAGCTACCTCTTGGAAAATACATGGTATGTTAGCATAACAATTAAACACTTATAGTTTCAATTAAGCATGTACGTCGCAGCAATTTATTGACAAGGTCAACCATAAATTACCTGTATGTAAAAAAGGAATGACATACAAAGACACCAAAAACACAAAGGTTACTAACCTATCGAAGAACTGTCTGCTTAAATATATGCACTGCGCTCATCTTTCACAAATACCCATTCAACATTATGAAATAAATGCCAAAGAGGATATGTACAAAAATTAATACTAGTTGGGAGGCTGTAACAGAGTGTTATTTTTAAACTCGTCACATCGTCCGGTCCGCAGAACTTCTACATTAGGGCCGGTGAAGAGATGCTTGACGAACAAAGAAAAATAATTTATTCCGATTTCTATGAAGTACTTTTGTGTTCGTGCCGAACTTCCATGTAGTCGGGATTGTGCGTAACTGTCTTTACCATATCTTTCAGCAACATGTAGCGCGGAATTATAGGGTAGTATTTGGCTGAAGTGTACTCCGACTGAAAGAAAATAAAAATAAATTAAACTATTTCCAAAGGGCTTCGTACAAACAAACCCTTTCTTCCATAATTATTCCATGCATAATTTAATTTCATCATATCGTTTCCGATGAGATGTTTCCGATGAGATCATTGACTAGTTTTCATAACGAATAACATACTACCATGTCAAGAATTATCACCCATCAACCGTTCAGTTCATCCATCAAGTGCATACGTAGCCACTCAAAAGTCAAAGCTCACCGTTAATTCTTTAATTAGATTCCTCAATCCCGCATAGCGTTTCAAAAGACGGTAGAGGTCGTTTATTAACTGGGTGTTTTCTGCCTCTATTTGCACGGATGTCATGTCTATATAAATATAGCAAAATAAACAAATGTCACCACACCTTATTAATTTGTACAGATCTTAACACCTGGGAGAAAGTTTTACGCTAATCATAGAAAAAGGGCGAGAGTAAATGTCAACGCACAATTTAGATCACATTGAGTAGCAAATCGAAGATGACAATGTGAAATGTCACCGAAAGCATTCATTCTCAACGCCTTCAATGGGGAGTAATAACCAGTAATAATAATCAGTAATAATATTACTTTATTTATAAGGGCCGAGAAAAAATAAGGCGAACGTTTAATTTAAAAAATTAAACCCCATGTCGTTAGCAACAATGATCCAGCTTTGACAAATGAAATCTTTGTCATGATTTTTATTTTTAGTACTACTGGAATAAGGTCATCTTTCGGGCAGGCGACTAGGCCTCTATTACATAACTTATAACAATATAATTCTAGTAATCTTATGCTGATAAAACATTCTTGTACCTTCTAATCTCTCCTTTTCTTCTCGGGTCCGCTCTTCATTGTCACTGGTGGAGGCTTTTTCTGAAGGCTTCACCTGAACCTTCTCAAGAGCCACACAAGCTCGAAGGACGTATATTCCAACAGGCTCCTGCTTCTCTTGTTTCGGCACATCCAGCAGAGTCCAGTACTGCGTTTCTAACCGAACTACTTCCTACATTCACAGCAGAAACACGTCGTCAAACCAGGTAAAGTGCAAGAAAACTTTTTTTTTCGCAGGTCTGTCTTGGTAACTCTGTCCATCAATTTATGTAAAAGAGCTCTCTCCAGTTTCATTCCAATCACGTAGACAACTTTTTATACGGCTAAAGAACGCCATGGGTGAAAAGTGAATTCATGGAGAGTACAAGACGTTTTGGTTGAAAACGTGAAATATTGAGCAGGGAAGGCTCGATAAGGAATTATTACAGCATCGACCTACACCGTAACTTTTACGGGAGGCTTTTAAAAGTGTCCATATATATATATTTGACGAAAATATTACCGTTTGAAAATGACAAGGGAAAGGGATTTACCGGAAAGTACTAGCAATAATTTGCAATTATTATTTTTAGAAAATAGTAGAACGGAAACTTTCTAATTCTTCGTACTTTTATCATCTTTTTGAGGAGATCGTAGCGAGTAAAGATGTTCCGAACTTCTTTGGATTTATCATAGTCATTGTGTAGGGTGACAAGAGCTTGCTTGGCTTTGTCGTAACTGTCTTCTAGTCTTCGGCGTGTGGATCGCAATCTCAGCTGCGTTTTCATAGCTTCCTCCTTCGTTTGTCCTCCTGCGTCAAAAAATGAACTTATATTTAATTCATTAAAATATAATACGGTCATCGTCAGACCGCAAAATTGGTACTGCTGCCAGATAATCTTCGCAGCATTACCAAACCAAATTCCCTTCACGAAAGTTAAAATCAATCGGAAGGCACTATAAATTGTAATTTTATGTGTGATCCGTGTTAATCAACAGTAACTTTCAGCATGAACTGAAATAACACATATAATTTAGGAACTAATGACATGTGACAACAGAATGTGGTACCTGGAGTTCCTTGATCTTGAAAATCCTGTGCGATGCGCCGCACGCTCTGGGTAAACTTTCCCATGAGATTGCTTCCTGCAAGACAGGCATAAAAAATGTATGCATAAGCTTAGGTCTTTTTTTAACAACTTTAACGTCAACGCTTCAAAAGCACGCGAAGTTCAATATCACATGATTAGAAAACTATTCCAAAAATGATGACCAATACCCCTCCGAAACCGCAATCCCTTTTTTCACGAACACACTCATTAACCACAATTTTTGTATACGAAGTTCTATTTACGTATACATTTTGTAAACTGCACGGTCATCGTCAGATAACTGTTAAAACGCCTTTCTCTTCTCTAATTCTTTATTTCTAATCAGCTGGAGCTCCAGCTTCTTACGCGTATCTCATTTTTCTTTTCATCCACGATACGTGCATCTTATCAAGGCTATCAGTATGTTCGCTGTCGGTGACTACCGATTTGAAGGCACCCACATCGGTTCTACACCAGGTGGAGCTGATATGGCGAGTTATTGAATACGACCAGAGGTGTACGTATACTGGCAAGATTCAACCCTACCTCCTACATCAACCCTTTCCCGGTTCCATTCTCCAAAAAGTATGTAGCAGTTTTTTTTACGAAGGACACGCCGCTTGAAACGCAAAACATACCGTACCTTTATATCCTGTGTAACATTTTCCATGATAGAATAATTTATTAGGAGACAAAGTGCACAACAAGCCTATTACTTTACATCAAAACCCATTGGTAATGAGACGGTTGTCATGAGACAATTACCTAAATAGTTGAACAATACTGGACTGTTCAGGTCCGCTCATTGAGAAGTACGACAGGCAGTTGATAGTAATTGTTTTGTTCATTCAAACGAGCGCGTGCTCGTACTTTGTTATGCTCGTGTTTGTTATTTTATTGAGTTATTTTGTTGAACCTTTAAGGAACCAGTTTCACCTATAGTTATTAGTGCTGTATGTCTATTACAGTCTATATCCATGCTTAAGGGTCCCTCCTTTGCATTAGCTTGATATTTCAAAATCTACAAAAAACAATCGGGCTGCAGGTCGAACTGGTCCGAACTAGTTCCACAGTGAGTCTTCATTATATGGGGGAAAGTGTGAAAACATTTTTGTTAATATTCTGTTTAAATTTTAAGTGGGTCATGTTTTGCTGTTCTTATAAGCATCGATTTACTTGTAACTGCATTCCACAATGTGCACGTTCACCTCGGGGAACTGACAAGAATTTAGTAACCGGAAAAACGGAATGCTACATACACTCATATTATAATCCCATTGTAAAGTTATATTTTGAGGTCGAAAGTGTATCCGCAAAATGGTTTCTCGGTTGACCAATTTGCTGTGATCGATGCTGACATTCGGGAGACTTAAATGCCAATTGTACCATATATCCGTTTAAATATTACACAGACAGAAATGGTCACACTCCAGAGACAATTGAGTAATACAGGGTTCGCTATACGGAATGAATGAGTATGCAAGGAATCTATGAAAGCAGCAACTATGATAACATGCAGTAATTACAGTTCGTGCATATGTTTCATAGTTTAACATTTAATTGTTATAACCAACTCAAATAACCACAATTGTAATTGTATGTATGTAATTGTGTGTAATTGTACGTCGCATACTTTGTAAACAAAACACGAACATCAGCTAATATTTTAGTGGTTTCAAGATTACGATTCGACCTGTACAGCTAACGAGCTAACCCTCCCCTATAGATACAAGCCAATCCAATTCACAGTATTTCTTCCATGATTTTTAGCATATATGCACTGATGCAATTATAGCCCCTCTGGCGGAGTCTGTTAGCTAAGTATCCGCTAAATACCCCAGTGATTCAGTTTTTGGCTAATTAAATAGACTTTTTGTATGAATCTAATTTTTCATGACGTGCTTGAATAAAATGGCCGGGTTTTTTAATTTTTTTTTCTTAAAAAAATATGAAAAAAGTGGCTATCCCCCCGCGCATTCTTTCGTCTCCCACCAGTTCTTAACTTTGAAATGAAATTGACGGACAAAGTTTTCATTACAAATTACAGCTATTCGCTTGTCGTCTTTTGACGATTACAGGCGTGTTACGCTGTGTTCACACACGCAGCCATTGCACAAGATGACATTTTGCAATGGTATTTCGGAACAACAAAGTGATTACAATGATAAAAAAGTTGTTTTGAGTTCTAAATTAATTTTAGGTATGGTCCTGTTTAGTTCCCGCCGGACCTCTATTCCATTGACATAACTTACGCTCCCGCTTTAACCCACAATCTCAGTCAATCTCTTAAGCTTTGCTGCTGGATTGAACCCTAGATTACTCAATTGTCTCTGCCACACCCCGGATGCCCGGAATGCTGTATCCTAGAAACAAAACTCGTTAATTTAATCTCCGAAGTCAACAAAAAAATGGCGTGCAAGATTAGCCCTTTAGTTCTGAAAAAGTAAGTCATAAAAATACTGTGGGAACCCTACAAGCATGGCGTGCGTGCTATTTGAACGCAGAGAACATGTGATGTCCACACGGTGTATAAATATACTGGTTTTGACCATATGGCCACCTTTTACTACTTTTTACCTACGGCAGCCATTGTCAGTGCACTTTTTATCGTTTTAGCGCAGAATCAATGCTCCTGTAAATATGTTTCCAACAGCAAGCCGAAATTGTCTCCCGACATTCAAATGTCGGTAAGATGTAAAATATCTAAAAATTTTATGCAACATTTGCTCCTCACACGTCTGCGAAAAATACCATGCGTCGAAATTGCACCGATTCTGTGGAGTAGTGTCATCTGCAATTGTGCTTTTTCGGCACTTTTTCGCTCTATTCTGGAGCAAATATGGCAGAAAATTTTATCGACAATTTCTGCAGGTTTGTTGCAACGATGCAAACCACCCCATAATTACACATTTGCATCCAAAAGTGCTTTCATTGCTTTGTTCTATATGTACGACTTTGGCCAACAGTAGTGTTTCAACATTAGCTTGATCAAATCCCCTATCCAACGACATTATGGACAAGTCGACGCTCGGAGACTTACTAGAAGGGTTGAAATTTGCGTAAAGCGGAAAGTCTTTAATAAAAACCCTAGAACGCCTGGAAGCAATACTAGATTTCGTTGAATTCGATTGGTGGGACAATTTTGCGTCGAAATTTTAAAAGCAGCAAGGCAAATCCAATGAAAAATTTTATTCTGAGGTTTCTCACAAAAAAAATATTTCGTATTGATTATTGCTGCACGTTATTGAAAATTACAAATTATCCATTAGTATCAATATTATTAAAACCATGAACATGTGCATCCGAACAATCCCTGTATCATGATATTCTACCTCAGTCGCCTCAAAATCGATCCAATTAAAGCAACACCAACGTCAACCCTTCTAACATACGAGCGACGACTGCAGGACATAATGTTTTCGCTATGACAGAATATGTAGAACGATAATAATTAATAATGCTAAATATAGGTCAATAGCGCTCCACTTTCACCAGCCTCATCTACATTCCTAACCGCTAATTCCGGGGTTAGTCCGCTAGGGGCAAAGCGCTTTAATGAACGCATAACTCCATTGTAACCAGGTAACAACTGGTACTTTGCAAGCAGTGCTATAATATCTGGCGAATTTTTCTATGAGGAATCCGTGTAACCCGGGAGGAACGCGAAAGGATTCTTGTGGGAGGGATACTCGGAATAGTTCTCCAGTATGATCGGCGAAAGAATATTCCGCAGGGACATTCTCCATTCTTGTCACCCCAATGCAAATATATACATAAGACTAAAATCCCAGGCATTCTTTCGAGGAGAATCCCTCCGGGAGGAATCTAAAGGCTGATATATCGAACATAAAAAGAATTCCTCCCGACGGTATTCCTCCGGGTTTACACGAGAAACCACTGTCGCTAGGTTTCGCACTGAAAAGTTATTATTAAATAAAAATAAGTTATTATTATACACTTTCGGTACCTAAAACCTCTATTTTCACTTTTCACTATATTCTTTCTTGCATCCTGCTTTTATTATTTATTATTTCTTTCTCCCTAAACTAAAATTCTTTCCGGAAACCAGTGCTCGTCACAAGTCAAGTCGCTTTCCACATTGAACTTGATCATGTACAGCGCGATCAAGTTCAACTATTTTAGTTTGTAAAGTGAAATATCAAGTTGATTTGAAAGCACAATTATAGTCAGATTATTTCAATGCAGGAAGTGCCAAACGGTATTGTACCGGATTTTAACACGACTGTAAATAATGGCTACATTCATGGATTGAAATGTGCATGAACATGCGGCTTAGCATGAAAAATCATGTAAATAAATATTTCGCACTTCATACAAAAACTTCTATAATCAAAACTAGTGGAAAATCGAAAATGTGCTTTTTTTTACTCTTCTTTTACTCCAAAATTCTACAAAATAGAAATCAAAATATAGCTAATGAGTCAATCTTTATATTACGTAGAAAATAATGACTCTTGTAAAATGTTTACAATGTGTACATGAACTTGGACTTAATTGAAACTCGGAAGGTTCAAACATGAAGTTGTCATGTATTTTGAAATTGATTTGATATTTCACGTCGTTAAAATCAAATTGAACTTGACATCGTCACGCACTATTGTATTTGGATGTAAATACATGTGAGGAGCACTGCTTGAAATCCTACTTTATCCTTTCGTCAAGTTATAGCTTCCATAATTGTTTTTGCCAACTACTTTAAATGTTTAAATCAATTGAAATCACTTTCTGGTGCTTTTGACATCTTCAAACGCGCGATAGGCGGCCACTTTGCTCTTTTTCGAATTCTCCATGTTTTTTGGGAATATCTACATAAACTGCCCAGGACGTCATCACAATGATCCCCGGAAACCCGACAGCATGAGTTTCCCTGGTAGAAGATGGCGTCCAGGGCATCGAAAAGAATAAATGTAGATTAGTTGTCTCAAATTCGGTGTTTCACGTACGACCATTTCTACTCCACTTCGATTCAATTGTATCTGTTCCTTAAAGGCAGAAAAAAAAGGGTCCTCAACATCAAATAGTTTGACACCAATTTTCGAAATCAAATAATCCAGTGGATTCATATGACCGCATCGGACACTATTCATGGTCATTTAAGTGATTTTTCGTGAGTTACTCTGAACAACAAGTTGTGTAGGTCTTGCGTCAAGCTTTTTGATTTGTTGCAGACCATCAACAGACTTGATGTTTTATCTTTTATCTTGAATCATATTCGTATATACGCACCCAGTTTTGTCTGACACACTGAGATCACTTCCATGCAACATCTACAAACGTGACATTCCTGCAAATCCGATAAGGAATGTTAATCAAAGTTACGTAATTAAAGAGTCTTGAAACCTGTTGATCTTGCAAACATGCAATAATATCGAAAAGGCACATTTGTGATCATGCTTTCAAACAGACTTCCAGTCCAGTACACAACTATCTACAAGACAATTGTTGAAGAACACACACAAAATCAAAGCTCATTCAAGAAACAAAATTGAGTGCATAAAAGAAAATTAAATAAATAATTACTCACCCATTCTGGTGACGAAAGTCAAAGGAGAACACAGTAAGTGGTAGTAGTAATAGTAGGCAGAGTCAGACACAGGCACTGATGCAGCATAGCACAATAATGAAAACGAAGAGGCAACAAATTAAACAAAATATTTTACGAAAAAAATATAAAAAAAGATCAAAATCCTATTCAAAATATCATCTATGGATATTTTTTGACTAAAAACACTACACAAAATTCTTTTCCTTTTGAAAGCAAAACGTTTTGTTTTTTTTTACAGTTCTAAACAATAATCAGCACATTTCGGCATTCCGCACTATATAATTGTAATATTCTCTTCTACTTTCTACTATAGCACTCACATAGAAAGTTTAACTAGTCTTCAAAATAATAATTCACAAATTCATTATTTTTCGCAACAAAAAACCAAGGCAGAGACACGAGGGACGAAAAATCAGAAAAAATCTATCGAAAACTCAATGCTCAAATATAACAGACGATTCAAAATACAAAATATCTTCAGCTATTATTTAAAAAACAAGAACAAATATGTAAATACTGAACTAATAGAAAACACAATATAATTTAAAAGAATATCGACACCTTTTCTTATCTAGGAACTCAACACTTTTTGCAGAGACGAGAGCTTTAGTACAAATTGTTTAAGGAACACAGCAGCAGAACGTTGAAGCAGTTGCATTTATCGACAACTTAACGCTGAAAAAACGAAATAAATTATTACATTTCGCAAAAAAAAAAAAAAAGAAGAAGAAGAAGGAAAAATCCAGCCAAATCGACATCAAACTTGTATCGATCCCTGCAAAAATAATATGAAAAACACAAATACGGACAGAAAAGTCCTGGAACACAATGTAGTCAAAAGACGTATGGCTTCCAACGCCCAAATTTACCTATATACTCACAATTTTATTTAGATTATCATTAATCATCACAAATCCCAGATCATGAAACAAGGCTGTTTGTTATGATCAAAGACACATGGGAAAATCAATGCCATCATCAGGTCCCTCGCGAACGTTTATTAACAGGAATGAAGAGGGCAACGGAGCCACATTAGTTCAATTAGTGACTCGAATGGCTCAGGTAAATCCGTGACACCCGGGTAATTTAACACACAAATTCTACTCAAAGCACTTATTAAAGACACATTGAGGGTATTTTATTTTATTTATGACATTTTTGATGAAATTAATTTCCCTTCCTCATCCTTCCCCTCGGGGATGAGTAAAAAGCCTCAACGTCATCACAAGCATCATTCTTCCTCGTTTCATTGGTTCTTATATGGCCTTAAATGCCACCTGTGGAAGGGATTTAGCTCTGCCTACAACCCCGTTTTTTTGCAACATTTGTAGCACAGAGCAAGACGACGCAACAAGGACCTCACTGCCAACAGTGCCAACAATCACTGAACAATGACAAAAACCTGGGAGTGTCCCAGAGACTATTATTTCTCCTCCAACTTTCACCCGTCAATATTTTCTCCAAACTCCCTTTACCCGACTAATCCTTCCATTGCACCATGAACATTTGGTCCTGTCCGAACATCCGTGTAAATCCATTTAATCCGGAAACGTTCGTTTAAATTTTTCCCAACAAACCTAAGGATTTTTGGGAATAGGGGAAGATTTTTTTTTCACCGTACACTAACCGAACGTATTAATCTTGCATGCCAATTTCTTTTGATAAATTTACGTTGTTGAATACGCAGCCATAATACACTCAGGAACGTTTTATTTTTAATTTTTAACAATTGTTTTTAATATTAATTTTAATAATTGTTGGTATTTGTTGACGGGACTTATACCCAAATAATTTTTAATGTAGTTCCTCCAAGGTTCTGATTCTGATTGCAGTTAAATGGTAGGATCCGCACTGGACTAGCTAATTGTAAGCTATACACAAGGATAGAAGCTAACACATTCCAAAAATTTTGATTTCATAATTCACACGCCCAATGAGCACATATCCTGTAAATTTTAGGGAGTGTAAATAGTTAATTATGGGAAATAAAAATTAAACCAAAAACACAACAACTCTGGTTGGAAACACAATTGCTATTCCTTAAAGCTGGTTACAGAGTCTGTTGCTCTGTTATAGAGTCCGTTCACGATATAACGAGGTTTTCCATTTCATAATTTATTTCTCACAGTAGTATTAACTGCATTCCCAGCGAACGGCTTCAGCCAAATGAACTTGGGCTATATATCCCATAAAATAAAAAATAAATATATGGATGTACATATATTCCTGGGCTTAATTTTTTAACGCAGTCTAACTTATTGCACTCACAATCCGAGCTTTCTTTACAGTTGGAATTTGAATGTTGAGAACTGTTGTCACTGGTCTAACTACAATGCTGAGAATCGCGGAGTATATTAGGGGAAGAAATGTATAGATATTAAAGTGGGAAATAATATTTACGCACCAGGGACAAATTATGTATATTAAAGGCTATGGTGATAGTGGCTGATAAATTGTTTAGATCTGTAGCCCTGGAAGCCCTGGAGTCCAGATTTGTGGGTGGGGGTGATGTGAAACAAAGGGGGCAGAGACTCATCTACGAGCTCAAGGAACAAAGACGGCGTCTGTGATTCTCCCGGGCAAATAAAAAAAATCCGATCCGTGTCTTCCTTTTTTTTTTTCTGAGAACCCCCATTATTATTGCCCCATTATTATAAATATGTGTGAATCCCTTTTTGAAAGGAGTTTGGCTACGGCTGAGTAATAAAGGAAGAAGGTCGGAGCTTGAGGAAGCACCTACTTGTCTCTCACAAGAGGTGAAGAGAGACTGGAGACAAGGAATGAAGCTAGCCAAGAGGATTCTCTGAAGGATTAAAGTACGATAGTGAAGCTGAGGCGTTACAGAGAGCTTGAAATTCAAATAACTGGCAGAGATGTTGCAGGTGGTCAAAATTAAGCTTGGCAAAAAAAAAAAAAAAAAAACACTGCACTGCATCCAATGTTCGTCAGTGTACACATGGAAATGTGCTCTGGTGCCCAATCCGCAAGCTGTACAGGCTTGTAGCTTTACTGGAGTACAACTGTACAACACTTTCCCCCCTTTCCTTCTCTTCTTTGTACTCCAAAATGATCACAGACAAAGTAGAAATGCCATGTACGCTTGTCCTGGCTCAAGTCCCAAGTGTCCTAATATGGTTCTCCCCCATAATCTCACCCACTTGTCACTATTCTCAAGCGGCTTTTTCTCTTTTGGTCAAGTGCTTACTTCCAACAGACTCAGCAAAAAAAAAAAAAAAAGGATATAAAAAAAGCTTGTGTTCATCCCAAAAAAGTGCAGTTTGAACAAATAAAACCTTTTCATAACCCCACCCTGCCCATTCATTTTTGACTCCAGCAAGCTTTCCACAAGGGCATCGACCCTGGGAGGTGAAGGCTTTCAAAATGCACCATGGAAGTTGGCCACCAAAATCTCCATTTTGACCTGGAATTGATAGGGTGACTGGGACAGGAGTTATACCAAAAGAAGGGGAAATATTTTCTTTTAATTCTACTCGGTCATTTTGGGGGGCTGGGTGAGTGAGAAATGTAGAGAAATACGTATAGGTAAGACACTAATTAAATTATATCACTGCAACTCCAGCAAAAGGTCCAATTTGTTGTCCCGCAAATGGTGTTTTTTATCAGGGGAAAACTGAATAGAGAGGTAAAGTTTGGGTTTGAAACGAAGAGAAAAAGTTTATTGTTGAGATGCAGGTGATTAATTATAGCATGTGGGGAACTATGTATTTACTTGGACCGGGACAAGTAGACTTATCTACGTATACACTCACTCCAAATATTGGATTGTGAACCTTACTATTTTTTTTTAAATTTCAGTCCAATCCTTTAGAGCTACTACTCACTTTTGAGCTGGATATTTATGAAGGCAGATACAATAAAAAGAGACAGGAAGTTGAGACGAGCTTGTTTTTTTTTACAATTTTCCCTTGTGCACACGGCATATCGTGCACAGAAGTGTGGAGGGTCCCAACTCTAATACTAACCCCCCACTTGTTTATATGTTCTCCATATTGTGGAAAACTGACACTACAATGTGTCTAGACATAATTTTAATGCGAATCTAGACAATTTTTTATCCCCATCCGACCAAGACTGGCTAAGTTATGGCGTTTTTTTTTATTTAACAATTTTTTATTTTTTTTATTTTAATTCTTAATTTTCGACATGCTCGATTTTTTATTCCCTTTCCAAGGTCAAAAATGAGAATTCCCAAATATATCTGATGGCCTCTGGGTTTAGCAGGGATTGAAGAGGAATGTTTTTAAACGTTACTCCAAAATTATCTCAAACAATATTATTATTATATATTAATTGTATGGTTCTAAATTCCATGGAAGAAAAACTTTAAATGCTTTTTATTGAGCATTGACATTCTTGCACGGCGCGCAAGCGATAGGCCTGACTCAAATAGGATATGAGTCCATTTGAATCCTTTTTAATTTTGCCTGATAAATACTAATTTTTTAGAAGTATTTTATTGTCAAAAATTTTGTGAAAAATGTTTTTTTATACAGTTGCATTAAATTGTACTCAAGAAACTTTCTAGAAACACCGTAATGTTTACCATCGGTAAACATTATTTCCCTTCATTTTCTCGGAATATTCTCATTTCGAACTTGGCGCGGAAAATTTGCCACAACTTGAGCAATTTGAGTTCGATTTTACTAGCACAGATTTTGCTAGATTCGCAATAAAATTATACGCAGAAAACATGCCTTTTCCGTTTAATAGGACTACCCGAACATAAATTCATTGACCCGGCAAACGGAATAAAAAAATTTTGCTCAAATTTTGAAACTTTTTTTGAAAAAAAAAAACCCGTCATAACTTGTCAATCTTGATCGAATCGGGCTAAAAAAAATCCTAGATTCGCATTAAAATTCTGCCGGGAATATATTTTGTGTCCGTTTTGCACAATATGGAGGTGGAGAAGGTATAAAGAGAGGAGGGGGATAATATTTAGAGTTGGTCCCTGTACATCCTCCTTGAGTTAGCCAGAAGAGATAAAGGAAAAACTAAATAGCCATGCATGTTTACTCTGCACATACACATTGTGTATGCACAGAATTTCCAGGACGAATGGGCACCCTCTGATTCCGTACATTGTTCAAAGTTTACATGTGCAGACGATGAGAGAGTATCATATAAATCCAGCACCTTTTTCTCAAACAAGGCTTTGTTTGTGGTCTGCTCCATGGGCGTAAAGATTGGGTTTTAGTATTAATGCAAGGGGAAATATTATAATCTATACAGTTGAGCAGCTGATTCAAGAAATGTGCATTCTTGCAGAACTTTTTAGGTTTGGTTGACTGAGAAAGTATCTCTATATTAGGGGCTTTTACAGTCTTAAACAACACGGACTAAAAACTGGTGACTTTGCTCACTCACAACACTGTCGAGAGAGACTGCCAATGAGAGGAAGAGACGAGAAGCATTTGGAATTACACCAGTTTTTGGGTTAGAACTCTTGTGGCACGCAATTAATACGTACCTCTGTGCTCGCCTCTGTGCTTCACTCTCTCTCTCTCTGGGACTCGCTCCCGTACCTCGCTCTTCCTCTGAGAAACCGAGGGAATTCTCTACCAGCTCTCAGTCTACTTCGTAGGATAATGGGAAAATCCAACATTTTATTCCCTCCTGCATCCGCTTGAAAGTCTCGGGTCTGTCAATGTGTATAAGTCTCCTCTTTGGAGCTTCAACATTGCCGTGGGATCTCTGCCTTCCCTCATGGTTGGGCGATTCTCTGTAGTATCTAATCACTTCCTTTTGGCTCAGATTTTGCAACAAAGCCCCTTCCGCTCCCCAAGACCTTGGAATAATTTTTCACCTACTCCTCCATGTCATATATATTATCGGCCTGCAAAGGAGTTGGAGCAATTCCTCATGCTTGCAGCAGTTCCTCATGCTCAACTGATTTTTTATTAGGTCCCTTATTTCAGTGTTTACTTCAGTTTTTGAATTTGTCAATTCATCCCGAAATGGCTCCTGTCTTTGCCGGGCTATTCGGACCGTATGTAATTGCCGGGCGGTATGAAATTGTGTGCCTGTCTATATACAAGGACACTTGGGTTTTCTGTGGAAGCATTTGTTTTCTGTTTAATCGCTTCAAAGGTCTGTAATCGCCATTTTGCAGGACTTTGCCACGCTTGAACTTTTTTCTATGCCGCTGGGAGTAATGAGGTGTCCTAATTTGCATTGGGTGCAATTCCTATATACGCCTCTATACGATTTCCATTTTCACTATTAGGGTTAATCTTGTGGAAAACAAATCACATATGTTCACTGGGGGCTCCTGCATATTGTCCTTTGATCATCTGGCGTGTGAGCAAATCCGTGCTAATTTAAAAAACTGTGAAAGGGGATGGAAAAGGGTTCTATTCATTGTTTTACGTTCCAACTAATCCTCTCCCTCATTACATCATATGACTTTCGATAGGCTCCTCATTTCCATGTAATACCCTGGGCGATGGGATTGTAAAAGGGGAGATGACAACGTCAGAGAAATGACTATCCTACTAATACTGCCTTGTCATTCCACGGTGTGGAAGCCATACGGAAGTCATAATAGTAAAAGCCTTTTCTATAACGCTCTTCTGACTTGCTGGAATTGTCTTGAAATGGCCGGCAATATGGACTCTTTATATTCACAGAATTGAAGCAGTGAAGCACGGAGAATGTTTGAGATTTTTGATTTATTGATTGGAATTTTGTAAGGATTAGATTGGTTTAGATGCAGGAATTACAGACTGTCGCTTTCATTCGGTAAAAAAAAAAATATACATGGGACAACTTTTGTTCGGAGATAGACGGAAATTCTTCTTCCAAATGGGAACCGGGCACATTTCCATGGATTTTTACTGTATTATAATAGCATTGCGGGACATTTTGTTTTGGCAACTCCCTGGTTGGCCTATGTGTTCTAATGTGAATTGAGTTGAGCATACAACAGAGGAAGTTTGTGGGGTTGGAAATGTAACAACGTAAATCATGCAGTGGGAGTTGTTTAACCTAGCATATTGTTTAGCCGACTGCTACTAATTTGTACCACCATGGACTTGGAAATTGGCTTAGCAGTTCAATTGGCACTAGTTTTAAGGAGAATAATTCGGAATTAATAATATGCACACTGTACACCCTAAACATGAGCATATTCTTGTTAGTAAAATTGATTAAATCCTCTGGATTTCCTGACGGCTGTACCGATGTATTTACGTACATGCTTGCACATGTGTATACATGTGATAAGAAAATCAATGCATAAGATAGTTTTCAAATCAAACACGGCGTGTTCCAAAGTTCCAAGGAAGGCAAGTGGATGATTTGGGTTGTCGGAGAGAGAGAGAGAGAGTGAGTGAGGGAAGAAAGAGGAGGTAGAAATCACTGGGATTATTATTGAAAATTTTTAATTAAAATAACTTTGGAAAGAGGAAGTTGAGGAGTTGGATGACTACAAGAAATCTTATACATGCTTATAAGAGCCAAGCCCTAAACTAAGAGTATGAAGGGGGAGGAGAAAACAAAAGGGGTGACATTCTTGGGTGATTCTATTACTTGGCTTCAGGCTAGTAATACAAGCTCATTAATTTTCTTATGGCAAAGTTTCCCGGTACTTGTTGAGGGTCCCAAAAAGTCTGGAGATACTATTCCAAGTAGGGCTTTCACTCTCCCTCAAAAGCCTTTTACTTTCAAAGTAATAAGTTAGTAGGAAACAAGTAAAAACAAAAATTCTCTCTCTTTGATCTATACCAGAACGTCAGGAGAGCAAATAAAAACTAATTATTTACTTTTAAAAACTTTACCTAGCTTATTGAATATTTATCACTAGATGTGGAGGGCTTATCTTGTAATGGAGTTAGTAAGTTTGATCCTAAATTGTAACGCACTTGCTCAAACCCCCTGCGATCTGGGTACTACTACGTGTTTTTCTCTAGTTTTTCGTAATATTTTTCATCCCCTGTGAACTGTAGCAAAACTAACTCGGCTTTTCTCCATAGGAGTTAGCTTCTGGCTAAGATTAAATTTTCACACATCGTACCCTAAATTTTTCATCTCTCATCCATTTCTAAAAGTATACTTTGGTCCTTGTTTGGATGGCGAAAAGGGCATTGCGTAACACAAAAAGATTTGCACAAAGAATTATTAATGTTGACATGTACATACATACTACTCGGGTATAACTCTGGGCATTGTGATACAGACTTTTTGGGCCCGAGTTTTTGTGTCAATAACTTTTCACTCTTTCCCTCTCTTCGTCGTTCCCCTTCTTTCTCTCTGTCGGTCTCTACCCCAAAATTCACTAACCTTTAGGAATGTTTACTCAAAGTGCAGGGGGAGAAATGTCCAAAAATTATTCTGACGGTGCTCCAACGTATTAGTATGTACGCTGTACAGGGTACCAACTCTAATTTTACCCTACTCCCGCCTCTAGGCATGTTTCTCCCATTGTGAAATACGGACGATACATATATTTCATACAGAATTTTCATACGAATTTCGAAAAACATTTTTTCATCCTGACCCCACCAAGAATAGTCAAGTTATGACAATGTAAAAAGAAAATCTCGAATTTTCCACCGAATCATTTTTTTTTATTCTTCCATGGACAAAGAGGTCATGTTTAGACAGTCGCACAAAACGGGCAAGACGCATCAAGATTGGTAAAGTTATGTGGTTCTTGGAAAAAACGTTAAAACATATAAATATTCGATCTACCTAATCGATTTTTTGTATTTCACTTCCAGCCACAAAAATGTTATGTTCCCGCCCTGAAACGAAACAATAGTTCCATATGTTTCTATGCAGAATTTCATTCTAAATCTAGGAAAAAATGTCCCATTCAAGTCAGATTGGAACTGAATATGTTATCGGGGTTTTTCCGCATCAACTTTAAAGATTCGAATTTACCAGAAAATATTTTGTAAATTTCACCAGAATTATGAACTATTCTAAAAATACTATTGCCTTCATTTTTACATCTAAAAGATGTGAGGAAAACTTTTTTAATGTGTTTTATGACGTTACTGGCTATGGCTACGTCAAACATTTGCAGTATCCGCCTAATAATTTGTACTGAACTTGCCATCAAATTTTACGGCACATTTTACAAACTTAAAAAAAATAAAGTTGTGTCCATGGAAACTTTTTTAAAAAGCCTCCATAACTTATCTAATCTTGCTCGGGTTGGGATGCAAAATTTCCCCTAGATTCGCACGAAAATTCTGTAGTGACTAAATAATTCAGGGAGAGAATATGGATGGAGCCCCGGGTAGAATTTGAGCTGGGACTACGTTTTGGTGTGTGGCTATTTGCTTTGTAGGAGTTCGGAGATCTTTTTACCTGGGATAGCGAGCTCTTGACCAAACTTAATATAAATCTATCCACTTTCCCCCCTAACTTCATATTTTCTAAAGTTTCTTTGTGACAAACCCGTTTTAGAGCATCGTTCTACCTATCCCCTCATCCCCCATGTGCAACCAACACTCCGGTGCTCCTTTGTGCACTTCATCTCCCCTAAAAAAAATTCTCCATCCTTTCATATCTGACACATTTATTAGGGAAAATTGTTTTTAGAGGGGGATAAGTACCCCTGAGGGGTAAGGGAAGCGCAGCCTTGAAAATGATCTTGATTGACATCATGTAACGTACAACTCCAGCTTTCAATTTCATATCTTCAAATTTCACGGGCATTCCACATCCTCTTTTTTTTTTGTTCAGGCAGAGAGAATTTATCACGAGGAGGAGGGAGAGAGAGAGGGAAAGGAATATCTCCTTTGCATGGCCAAAGTATCTTCTTCAAACCACTGTCATTACCATTCCTTCCTTTCACCACATTTTTTCTCCCCCAAAAAGCTACCTTTTCAAGATACTGAAGTGAATAAAAATGTTTCCCGGAGAAATATGAGCATTTTACGGAAATAAGGTCAGCTCTCCAGTTCTGTCCATTTATTTCACACTTGTACTCCTCCGTACGCATAGCTATGATATCCGCTTGCTTCTCCTGGGGAGAAGGGCAAAGGGGGAGGGCGACAAATTAGACCTTCTGGATGTCCCTATGTGTATACATATACCGTATGTATCCCGGAAAACGCAACCCGCTCTTCTCCTTATACCTTCACTACAACCAGGCATAGAGATACATACACGAGTCGTTGGAAAGCTAAGAAGTCAAGCTTTTAGAATTGATACGTATACACCTTTCCGTTCAAAAATTAGGTGAAGTAGGTGAAACGCGGGAAAAATCACATGTTAAACATATGAGGGTTAATCAAAAAATATCGCTAGTTATAAATATTATCATAAATATTTAATAATCTCATTTAATATAAATATTATCATAAATATTCAATACATTTCAGTATGAAACACAGTATTGAAAAAAAAATTAAAATTCCACTGGAAGAAAATCCTCGAAGCTCTAGTAATGTCCATAACAGTAATTGTAATTTTAATTTCAATTTTAAATTTTTACTTAAACACATTTGATAATGAAATATCATCTTATAAAGAAACTAACTGGTTATTAGAAGACGCACTTGTAAGGGTTGAGGCCGATAAACGACTGAATAAGCGATCTTTTTTTTTTAATTTGTTAACATATGGTAACATATGATGTTTTTCCACGCGTTTAACATGCTACACTTTTTAAACGGAAAGGTCGTGAATAAAAATAGTTATCAATTCCAAAAGCTTGACTTGTTAGCTTTTGAAGACGCGTGATGTTTTTCACGCGTTTCACATGCTACACTTTTTAAAGGGAAAGGTTTTGAATAAAAATGGTTATCAATTCTAAAAGCCTGACTTGTTAGCTTTTGAAGACGCGTGATGTTTTCACGCGTTTCACATGCGCTACTTTTTAAAGGGAGAGGTTTTGAATAAAAATTCTCAGCAATTCTAAAAGCGTGACTTGTTAGCTTTCCAAGTTAAAATGGGAAGATTCGGTTGCGTTTTCCGGGAAACATACGGTATATACGTATGTGCATGAATTCCCAATTGTCAATGACGTAAATTGCTACGAGTACCAGCTTACCCTAGCAAAGGAAATGAGAAACGTTGACAGCGCTGTCATCGAAACCATTTCACCCCTCTCCCTTCTGTCTCTCTGTCTCTCTCTCTCTGTCTCGCTCTCCTCTCTCTCTCCCCGAATGAAGTCAAGTCGTTCAATTGCGAATTGTACCGCAAGGGGCCAAGGCTGTCAAGTGAGCTGAGGGAGTCCGTGTCCGTTTTTAGTCACTTAACCCATTGCTTTTCTAACACATTTACATTTTTTACACCGCTCTCTACTTACCGTCCTTAATGCCTACTTTATTCCACTTTACCCTTCCTCTATACTTAATGAGCTCCGAGAGGTAGGAGATCCATACAGTGCTATTTTATTGCGGACATGGGATTGGAATGGCTGGCCTTATATTACATACAGGAGTAATTAATAGAGCCCATTATCTATTATTTATGAAATTATCCTTCCTTCCAATACATTACGGCTCTAACAGATTCAAGAATGTGCGGGAACCATTTGTAGCCACGCAACGGGAACCAATTTTTTTGCGTATTGTGGGCTTATTTTTTTTTTTGATATTTGTAAATTTTCTCCATCCGAAGCTCAGAGAGGGTATAAGTATGAATTCGTGGAAATACCATTGTATGGATTTGACATCCCTCATTTGCTTCTGGAAAAAAACTGTATTCTGGTAGGATTAGTTGGGACGGAACTGTAGATTATAGTAGCTTCATGGTAAAGATTTCCAGCAAGTCTTTTCCTTCCATTTCAACAGTTTCAGCCTGACTTTGAGGGGATTCGAACGCCTTGGAGGAATTCGGGAGGTTCTCGTATTTATTTCCTTGCTAATGGACGTCCACGGACATATGGGTTAAATTAGGGGTTATTAGCCGGGAAAATTATGATTGTAACTAAACGGAACAGATCCTACAGCATTGGACAGGAGGGAAACCTGCGCTGGCTTCATGGAGGAATTATTGAATTATGTCCATATTTAATAATATATTAGGAGCATTTAACACTTGGGCTGCCGTTGGCACGACAGTGTCATTAGAGGCACTTTGACACACAGAGCCCATGTTGCGTATTAGCTAATTATATAAGGCATCTTTAGTTTTTGGCTACTCAGTATGTACTACATATCTACAGGCCTCATCACCGGAGATTCCTGAAGGCTTTCATAGTAATTATAAAGGGAAGGGGAAAAAATTGTACATAAAAAACACTTACGGCTATCCATGCGCTGTGTTGTTTTTTTCTTGTCTTTTTCGTTGGCCTTCCCCATGGCTGCT
The DNA here is from genome assembly GCA_034698585.1 of Disparrhopalites patrizii. Taxonomy (NCBI): domain Eukaryota; kingdom Metazoa; phylum Arthropoda; class Collembola; order Symphypleona; family Sminthuridae; genus Disparrhopalites; species Disparrhopalites patrizii. The sequence goes on along the minus strand of JAQGBT010001980.1, from coordinate 3,969 downwards.
TCGTGTTTGAAGCTCTTCCGGAAAACAATTTTTTTCTTGTAACTCTGGAGTCTACTGTATGGTATATGGAAAACTCAGTAAATATTTGCTCTTTAGTCTGTCTATGTAAGGAAAAGGGGGAAGTAGCACGTGGCTGTGGAGAAAGACCAGGTTATATATGCGAAATGATGTATCACAGGGTGTGAGGAATCCTTCGGGGATAAACACATCCGTAGAACTAAAACTCCATAGTTTATTTTCTTCTTTCACTAAAGTTGATCTTTCTATTCAGCAGAAAACGCACCAAGCCTTAGATTTATGGTAAACAAGAGGATTATAAGAGAAATAGAAAATCATCCCCAAATTTGGAGACAGTGAAGAAATGGAGAAAGTTTTTACAGATTTAGCCAATTTCCCTATTTTCACTTGTCACGGGAAAAGCCATTTGTAATGTACTTGGAGGAGGGGAAAGTTGGGAGGAATGACGAGTTTTTTTTTTTTTTTGGTTTCCGACGGTCTTTCAACTATGCTGACCTGAGCTTGAAGGTCATCCCACTTCTCCGGGAGTTTTTGAAGGGATTATTCCGTCAGATTATTATTATACCCCTTCACACTCTGACAGCCTGACAGCCGTGGCGTAGCACATGTATGGCCAATGCACAAGGAAAACTTGGTGTTAGTTGATTCCACAAATTCTCATCCAGGGAGTTTCCCTCTCAAAAAATGCTTCTGTGCACCTGTACCGAGATTTCCCTCCGAATTTCGGATGTTGATCATTCCATGAGGCAGAAATGTAGAGAAAGGAGGGAGAGAAAGAGCCGAAAACCAGAAATATACGAAGGAAACCACAAAAGTGTATAAACAACGGTGGGGTTTCTTCCTTGAACTTGTCCAATAATTTTTGGTTTAAATTACATTTTATGTATCCTTCCCAACTCACACACGTATGGAGAGGGAGCAATAGTAGAGAAGGAGGACTTTCCTTCCTCTTGATGAAGGTACTGGGAGAAAAAAAAATCCCTGGAACTAAGTTTGCACGGAGTTTTTTTTGGTGGCGGCTGGTGTTCTTCCTCTTCCGTTCGGCTACTGCCACTTGATCCAATTCGGCTTCTTTCCCTTTGGCTTCATTTCCCTCCGACGGAAGAGCAGAATGTGTGTATGTGTGTCAGCGTCAAGTTCAAAATATTATATTCCCTCTTTTCCCCTATCTCTTACACTTCTTGTTGCTTCTCTCCCTTCTTCTTCCTCCTTGTTGCTACTTGCCCAAGTCCAGAGAGTTTTTTTTGGAACTCTTGTTGCTGAGCCCAGAGACAGACCAACCCTTGGCTAGACTTTTTCTCTTGACTCTTGTGCTGGATTTTTCCTCCCTTTCTTCTTTATTCCTCTTCCCTTCCCTTTTGTCTGGAAGAAACTTGCTTTTGTCTCTGATCCTCTTCTATGCTAGGTGCGTGGCTTCCACAAGTATGTACGCACATGGATTGGTTTTTCCCTTAAAAAAAAAAACTCTCTCTCTCTCTCCGTATGACTTTCTCTGACGTCTTTTCACTTTCTCTCTTCCTCCCAGAAATTTGATCGTAATTTGCACTCTGTTTTATTTAGTTACTTTCCTTTATTTCCAAGGATGAGCTATCCTGTCACGTCCCTTCCTTCCACTAGGCTCAACCCAAGGATAGAAGGAGGCTTTCAAAGGGGATACGATATAATCTTGCATTATTATTCTTCCATCCCAATACAAAGGAGGGACATGTGTTCCGTGGAGATAGACAGAGGAGGAAGAAATCGGGGAGGGCTTCCCTATGAGGCCGAGGAGGAGACAGTCAGAGCGGAAATTGTAGGAGAAAAAACGGGAGAACTGGAGGAAAGTGTGTATACAATTATCTTTATTCTGGCAGGGTGCATATAATTCTAGGACAAGTGTGAAACCAGCGTGTGTCTGAGTAAATTGTTCCCTTCTCCAAAAAAAAAAATGGAACGTGCTTTTCTTATTCACTTCCAATTTGTCTCACTTTGAACGGAAAGTCCTGGGCTATTATCTGTGCTGGTAAAAGTGTGTTGTCAAAGTGAATTGAATAAATACGGTAATTTAGTGAAAGGAACACGGCCTCATGGTGGGTTAGCTATTCCATAAAAAAGGGTGGTACAGAAAAAAAAATAAAGAAGTGTGTGAAAGAAGGATTTTACACAGCTTGGTGGTGGTTGTGGATCAGCGGGGATTTTTTTTTTCAAATGCTAATAATGGAGATAGAGATAGAGAGAGAGAGAAGAGAGAAAAAGAGAGAAAAGAGAAGGAATAATTACCATATTCCGTCGATATGCTTTGCATAAAATCCTCCAGAGGATGAAAAACACATTTTACCATGCTCAAACAACTCCTTATGAGAAGAGGGTGCAAAAAAAGGGAAGTTGGTGGAAGAAGGAGACACAATCCACAAATTTGTCCCTGTCTCTAATTCTGTCACTAGCACGACCTTCCTCTACGACTATCTCCTGTGGAAGTTAGAAGTGCGTCTCTCAACCCCCAACAGATGAAATGGAGGTAGTCCGTCTGTGATTAATTACTGGGGGGGTTTTAATCGAATAAACAAAGTGGTTGGGGGGTCTACCTTACTTAGGTGATTGGAGCTTCTATCCCAGCTTTCTCTCCCCTCTCTAATAATTTCTATCTCTTTCTCTCTGCCTCCGTGATTGTGGCCGTTGTGGAGGAAATTGGTTGATTGGAGAAATGGAAGGGGAAATCAATTTTTTTTCTGTTCACACAATTACTCCTATGCTCTTCCGAGGCTGAAAGGGGGAGAGACAGTGGGGTGAAAGGGAGAAACAAAAATATAATTAAACCCCTTTTTGTTTGGTTGGAGTCAAAATAATGCTCCTACTCCTTTCTCTCCTCCCTTTTATTCTTTCCTTTTGAACTGACGTCCTTTCTAAACTCTTTCCAATGGCCGCTTAAACCTGGTGGTCCGAACAAGTGTGGCATGAAAGTTGGTTGTTGGCTCAATGAATCTGTGGCACTGAATATTTCCCCTTGTCTTTCCCCCTTATTTTTTTGGGAGGGAAAGGAATGTGATATAAAAATGTGAGAGTGAGTGAGTGTGTGAGGGAGAGAGAGAGCTTTGAATGTGTCTAACTTTCTCTGTATGTGTCTTCCTATGATTTTTAAGGAGGGGGATGAGACGCTTCTATGTGTGGTTGTTCCTAAGAGTAGATGATATCAGCCTTTCTTGGAGCCAGCAACAGTTTAGACTGCGTGGCGACAGTGCTGTTGCGTTCATCTACTTCTGTCTCGCTCCCCGTAGACCCGGAATTCAGTTCACATTTTCACTCGGTAAAGTTAGAATCAAGCGCGGAACGTACAAGTCTCCCGACTGAGCTTCTCCTACTACTTCTTCTTATCTCTGGCTTCCTTCCTCTTTCCCTCCTGTGTGTGTGTGTGTGTGTCTGTGTGAGAGGGAGAGAGAGAAGGGAGAGAGAGACAGAGAGGCGGAGAGAGAGACAGAGAGAGAGAGAGAGGGAAGCAGTAGTGTGTTTTTTAGGGGGAGCTCCCCATGTATATGAGTAACACCGAGGGCAAGGAAGAGTCCGGAGAAGAGTACTGCTCGTGTGAGGTTGTGCAACGTTTTTGGGTCTCGACTGTCGTTTCCAGCGATTGGTGGTAGTGGTTCAGTAGAGCGAGCACTGAAGGGGGAGAGAGAGGGAAAGGAAGGGAATTGCACACTTGATGGCTAAAGTTGGACTTAGCCAGGCTTCTTCTCCCTCTGTCTATTTCCCTTTTCCATGCTGTCTTTGAAAAAAGGGGGAGAGTTTTTTCAGAGGAGCACTTCCAACGGGGAGAGAGAGAAAGTGGAAGAGAAAGAGAGAGAAAAAGAGAAAGACTAGAGCGATATAAAAAGAGAGAGAAAGTCTAGTGAGATATAAAAAGAGAGAAAGAGAAAGTCTAGAGAGATATAGAAAGAAAGATAAAAGAGAAAGAGAAAGTCTAGAGAGATATAGAAA
>JAQGBT010001979.1:0-27131 GCA_034698585.1 Disparrhopalites patrizii | reverse complement strand
TTAATATTGTTCTTTAATAATCTTCAAATTTAATGTTCCGTTAATATTGTTCTTTAATAATCTTCAAATTTAATGTTCCGTTAATATTGTTCTTTAATAATCTTCAAATTTAATGTTTCTTATTATTTTTCTTTAATAATCTTCAAATTTAATGTTTCTTTAACATTTTTCATATTTAAAATTTTAAATATATTAAATTTGAAGATTATTAAAGACAAATATAAAAGCAACATTAAATTTGAAAGATTATAATAGTTTTGAAAAATATTAAAGAAAAATCTTAAATTTAAAAAATCAAAGATTTGAAAAATATTAAAGAAAAATCTTAAATTTAAAAAATCAAAGATTTGAAAAATATTAAAGAAAAATCTTAAATTTAAAAAATCAAAGATTTGAAAAATATGCAAGAAAAATATTAAAATTGAAACTCGAAGGTTTACTTTTTTTTACCGATAGCAAATGCATTTAGTTAAACATGCTGTGAAATTCTAAATCAAGAGGGTAGTTTTTGAAAACGGGTGAAAATTGAAATTAGTGACAATTTGAAGAAACATTTGGCAGGAAATTGCATCTTTGCAGTTTAAAGACAATATATTTAGTGTGATTTGAATCTGCAATTTTAAAACTAAATTGCAGACAACTTTTGGCTTCTACTAAGAAAAACAAGGCCCAGAAATTTCAATTTGTGACGAAACTTCCGACATGGAAAGAATTGGAAAGACAATTTACAAATATATATCTAAAGGAAGATGAAACGTACGGGAACTCTGTTTTTTGGATGAATTAATTAAAACAAATAGAACATCCTACGAAACAGTACAAAAACTTGTATCCACACAAGTTATAATTACTTGGTTTGGACGCAATTTTAAATCAAGTAAAATTTAAAAAAATGCCACCAGTGACCCTTTCTTTTTGCAGTGGATAATACAACAAGAACAATGGCTGTTGTTTCCCTAAATTCCTCCATTACTTCCTCGAAATATATGATAAAATCCCCCAAAACCGAATTTTCACGGTTAGATGCCCCAAATGGTTACCGGGAATCGGTAGATTTCAACCACCGGAGAATTTGGAGAAGTTATAGCGGGAAGCTTCTGTGTAATTCCACAGAATTTCCCCAATAATTCCATGGAACTCTTCTCAGGATGCAATACCTTTAAAAGGTTTGAGGCAGATTTAAAACTTCTCCTTCTCCTTCCCTCTCTCTCTCTCTCTCTCTCACTTTCTCCCAGTGAAAGTTTTTTGGGTGGTTTATCGGGAAGAAATTTTCGGGGACGAAACATGTTGTGGTGTATCAAAGCGTAAGGCGACTTTCTCCCAGATTTTACCATATGCAAATCGCTCCCCTTTTTTTGGGCATAAGGAAAAGTTTATAATGATGCGTGAAGAACTGGGATTCCCTTTTTTGTATTGTATTTTCCCAAAAACTTTCTTTATCTCTTCCACCCACAGCTTTCTCTTTATCCCTTCCTGTATCCCCTGCTTACTTTCTCCCACTATCCATGTTGTTGCTATCGACTCTTCCTACACCGGCCCTCCCTCCCTATAAGAGCACTTACTCTATAACAGCAGTGCTGAATACCCCCAAACAGCTTTACCATTTAAAGTGCGCTCTCTATAAGAGCACTCCCTATAACAGCGGTTACTCTATAACAGCAGGGTATTTTCTTCCCTCGGTCACATTCCTCTCACTATAACATCACGTTCTTCCTATAAGAGCAGTAGCGCCTAAGTCAGGTACCCCTTCAACATCAACTTTTTCTCTATAACAGCACCGGAAATCTATACCAGTACAATTTTATTATTTTCTCACTAAAATGTAAATATTTACGTTCAATTGTGTAAATATTGTTAGAATTTGGAAAATTATGGAAGTTAAGCCTGAAAATAATCTGAATTAATTAATATTAATGATTTTTAACTAATTTGTATACCAGCTGTTTTCTATAAGAGCACTTTTTCTGGTGCAGATAGGTTGCTGTTATAGAGAGAGTCGACTTACTCATTTTTCCCTTCCGTTTTTGATTGCCTTATTCTTCCCAGATTTTTCTGGTTCTTCTTCCAGCTTGGACAAAACTGAAACGTTATGATGCAAAAAATTGAACAATTCATTTTCTTCGCAATCTACCACCAGAATTATTCTTCTACAGTTTACGAAGAAATTGAAAGAGGAATAAATGCATTGTGGTTTCCCGTGAGGACAAAGAATCCATAGATATTTGAGATGAAATTTGTTCGTGAAAAAAATGAAGTCTTGGCTCATTTGAATATTCTCCTCTTGAACACGGGGCGGGGCTTGTATTAAACAGATGGAGAGGAGACCGTGGCAATGCATTTATAATTGAAGATGATTTATTTCCAAGAGATCTCATTTATGCATGGAAAATTATGTCCCAATGAAATATGAATTTTACTCCCACTTCACACAGACGGAAGCGAGCTAAAAAAAATTGACGTTCTATTGAATGTCCTTCCAAATCAATAGGCATCGCATAATTGCCTGAAAAATGTATTTTGTGGGCAAAATGAACAGACGTAGGACAAAAGGAAAGACGACGAGCAAGTGAATTGTGAAGTCGTATTTGAGATTGTTAAAAGAAAATATATTTTCTGCGTCCATTTTCATCACGTAGGCCTCATCTCATTTTCTGGGAAGTTATCCAAGGGAATGGATTATTCATGAGGAGGAGAAAGGCGGGAAAATATTTATGATTTTTATGTTCGATAACGGGACAAAAAACCACAACAATGACCAGAAACTTCACGGGAATTTATATTTTTATTATTTCCGAGCCAGCTCCAGGCAAATAAGAAGGATTCTTTCACTTTTTGGGATGTTTGGTTGAGGATTTTCCTCACTTTTGGGTCTATTTTGGAATGAAGAATTCGACACAAATTTCAGCGTTTTATTTATTGAAGTACCTATGTTTTTTTAAAAAATTCAAGTAAAACTCAAGTTAAAAAAATTCAAGTAAAATTCAAGTAAAAAAATTACCTTTTCTGCTCGTTCACATTCTGTGGCTGTAATTACTAATAAAAGTTAATATATAGTGGATTTATAGCTATAAATACCCTGAAGGGAAGGGCACAAATTGTTGTTATATGGAAAAGTTCTTATATATATGGTACATTTAAAATGTATACATTCAATTCTTTCTATAATGGTTTAGCAAGATGTAGGTGCATATAACCAGTATAGCAAATAACCGTTATAAGAAATGCTGCAATAACCGTCATAAAGAAAAACGTAAGATGAAAAAACCGTTATAGTGAGAGAAATATTTGAACACGTGGTCTAAATCCGTTATAGTGAAATGTGCAAAACCGCGGGGGATTCAAAACTTAAGAAAAACCGTTATAGTGAAATGTGAAAAACCGCGGAGGTTTTAAAATTCGGGAAAAGCCGTTATAGGTTGAGTGCGCCTAAAGGTGACATAGTTTCGAAACAAATTAATTTTTCTGAAAATGTGCCTAAGAGAGGTTTTATTTATTTTCCAATTCTAATGCACTGAAATGTCATTTACAAATTCATATGCTTTTCAGCAACTTTGAGGTTGCGTATAGCAGAGCAATAATTCAGAATATTCAGGTAGTCAAAAACGTCAATTTGTCTAAAGGTGACAGTTGGTGGTTTTAAAGGTGTCTGCATGTGCACATTATGATTTATTTGGGTTTTCCAGAGGCTTATGTACTTGCAAACATTTCTAACAATGTGCATTGGTTCAATTGAAAAGTTTCCCCAAAATAAAATGCAATGCTAAAAATGAATATTTGTGTAGCCAAAATACAACAAATGTTTTATCATGCAGCCTCAGTTATTTCTGACTGTGAGTAATTATGAGACTCCCCTGGCTTTCTCTTTGTCGTAGGTCCTGCTACATTGTTAAATGCTAGTAACTCAATAAATCGCTTAGGGGATGAGAAAAACACACTGTGTCACCTTTTGGAACATAAAATGTGTCACCTTTGGGAACATGAGCAAAATTCATCTTGCTTCACTAAATATTTTCCAAAAGTTTAAAACATTGTATAGGGTAAAAACAAAACCGCAATTTTTAAAGCACTTAAGAGCAGAAAGATATTCGTAAAATATAAGCTGGTTCTGGTGGAAACTGTTCTCGGGAGAAAAAATTGAAATTTGGTAACGGAAATTTGGCTGATGAGTTTAACCGCGGAAGTTCACTTGCAGTTGTTCGTTCTATGGCGCGAATTTGAATTTTGCGCTAAAAATAATTGGATGCTTGCATGACCTCAGGGTGAATAGTGCATCATTCAAAAAATAATATTTGTTCATACGTTGTGCTTGCACGGAGCGATTGTCACCTTTCGGGCAACTGTCACCATTAGACGGACTGACCCTAATGCGAGAAATATTTGAAGGCGTGGCTTAAAATCGATATAGTGAAAAATGATTAACCGCCGGGATTCAAAACTTCCCCGTTATAGCAAAAAAAACCGTTATAAAGACACCGTTATACAGAGTGATTTTATCATTGAACATCTCTCCGGGGGATTGTTGAACACCGTTATAGCTCGGAAAGCGTTATAAAGAGGTCCGTTATAGAGAGAATCGACTGTACTATACGTATACGAAGGGCTGAAAAATAAACTTGTTATAGAGAAAAAGTTGATATAAGGAGAGTTATTATAGATGGAGTCTACTGTACGGTGGAGTCTCTATATAACAAGTCTCTGTATAGCAACATTTCTCTGTAACAACATTATTTTGTCAGCCCTTCGTATTTAATGTAAGATGCAAATTTAATGTTCTATATAGGTAACAACATTTCCCGGTAACAATATTTTTCGCTCTTCCCTTCAGAGTTGTTATATAGAGACTTCACTGTACTATTAAATGTGAAAAATGTAATTTGTAGAGACAACCAAAAGCATAAGCTTCTGAATTTAATGCAGCATGTTTCCGCTGGAAATACGCTTAATGGGAATTTTTTACACGATTTCAAAAAATGTCAACCGAAAACGTATTTTGATTAAACGCTGATACGTTTCTGAATTTTGTGGGGAAAGTGGTGTTTTTGCTAGTAAAAATATTGCAAGTTTGGTACACGAAGATTTTTCTGATTTCTTTTCTGATTTTAAAATGTAATTGCAGATTGCGCGTTTGCTTTAGCCGAAAATAATGCTGAGTTTTTTTCAATGGATGCTTTTGTTTGTTGCAGGACGGGAGAAATTGAGCATTGGGTGCATTGAGAATGTGCGAGCGGTGCTGGAGGCGGACGGGACACAAGTGGATGACTCGGAGTACTTCCGTTCCTTACCTGATAACACAGTCTTTTTACTGCTGAGGAATGGCGAGAAGTGGGCACCAGCTGGCGTCAACGTGATTCGTGCTGGTAAAGGAAACATTTCAGAATACAAACAAATACTTTCCCATATCACATTTTGAACGAATATACGCAACGAGATTTTGAATTTAGGAGGAAAATTCCACGACAAATTCAAGGCTTTACAGGGATTTTCATTATAATTTTGGTTAAATAATTTAATCGTCCCAAATTTTCTTTTGGCATAAAATAATTTTTCGAACTACCCAAAAAAGTACATCTATTTTTGTTGTGTTTTTTGTAATTTTTATTTGTCAAAAGCAATTTTGGAATCAAGCAAAAATATAAATTGCTTTTAGCTGTACAAAATTTACTTTTCAAACCACCCAAAGAAATTTTGCTTTTCTTTGCAGGCAGATTTCTTCAGTTACCCAAATACAAATTAATATAGATTATTGTATATTTTGTCTAATCAAATATTTATAATAGTTATATTAAATTAAAATTTTGTTTCTCAAGCAAATACTTTATTTCGCCTGCAAAATGTAATTTCCCTGTAAAAAATCTATCAATACACACAAATACTAAATATATATTTTCTCTTCTTGCAATTTAATAAAAAAAATTCTGGTTTTTCTTGCATGGCAGTTCCTTCAAAAAATATTTGGCTTCTTGTTAAATATTATTAACAAAATAGATTATAGTAAAAAAAAATATTTTTTTCTTGTAAATAATGTATCGAACCACGAAAAAAATTATTTCCTTAGTACTTATCCAACCACCCGAATTAATATATCTTTTCATTTGCATAGGAATTTTACAAGTCACGCCAAAAAAATAAAATTCACTTATCCAAAATGAAAGCAAATCAGTAAATAAAAATAATTACTATTAAAATAAAAAATCTATTAATTATCGAAATAAATTATGAAATCACCCAAATATTTTTTTAAAATAAAACATGTTTTATCTGAAAAATAACGGGCGCATTGAGTCACGGATTTTCGAGATTTCTAGAATTCCTGGTATATTTTATCATATTGGGTATCCCAGAAATCTGCTAATTAAGAGTGTTTTTAGCGCGCCCAATTTATCAATCTACCAAAATAAAATAAATGTTATTGATTTCTAAAATAACTTCTCAAATTACACAAATTAAAAAAAATACTTGAAAAATCACTTACTAAACCGCCACAATAAAGGAAATTCTACTTATTTGCAATAACGTATTGAATCATCCAGATAAATAATTTTTTTTTGAAAAATAATTTATCAAACCACCCAAAATAAAAACATTATTTTCAGTTGCAAAATTATTTATCAAACCACCCAAAATAAAATTGTTATTTTCATTTGCAAAATAATTTATCAAATCTCCCGAAATAAAAATATTATTTTCATTTGTAAAATAATTTATCAAATCTCCCGAAATAAAAATATTATCTTTACTTGCAAAAGAATTTATCTCACCGCCAAAAATAAAATAAATTCTAATCATTTGCAATAACTTATTGAATCCGCCAAATAAAAAACTTATTTTCGTTGCAAACTAATTGATCAAACCACCCAAATAAAAAATTCCATTTATCTGCAAAATAATTTATCCAACCGCCAAAATAAAAGAAATTCTACTCATTTGCAAAAACTTATGGAATCAGCCAAATAAACAAAATTATTTTGGGGCAAAACAATTTATCAGACACCACCTAAATGAAAACAAATTATTTCATGTGTAAAACAATTTTTTAAACCACCCAATAATTTAATTTCTTTTATTTGCAAAATAATTTATCAAATCTCCCAGACAAAAAATACATTTTATATTCAAAAAATTTATCAGACCACCCAAATTCAACAGACTTTTTTGTAATAAAGTAACTTATCAAACCACCCAAAATAATTGTGACTTTCAATTCTAAACTATGGCTTTTCCAGCCACGAAAAATCAATTGTGATTCCCCCAAAAAACATGCATCAAAAGAGGATGCAAATTCCCGCCATAAACCCACACATCCAGCTAGGGAGCCTTCCCCCTCGAAAAAAACAGCATAATACCCATAAAGTACAAAAGAAGCCCCGACAAGAATTCTTCTAAAACAAAAGAAATAAATTTGTACATCCCCCACCGAAACAAAAAATATATGGGACATTTTATGACATGTATACGACCATATTTCTCCTAAAAATATCACATACGAAAAATTTGTACCCCAAAAAAAAAATTTGTTCTCTCTCCCTCCACGAAAAAGAAATACAAGGAATGGTAACAAAAAAAAGAAATCTAACCCACTCCCTTTCTTCTCTTAACACAGCTCTGTCATCCATACCAAAGATCGTGTGCGAGGCAATTTCTTGCCTGGACCTCCAAGATGAGGTTCCTTCTTGGAAAATCATGGAGTCTCGGGGAAGAATTACAATCGTTTTGAATTGGGATCAGAGACCGTCAGCTCACGAACAGAAAATAGGTCAACGTGGGATTCCTTGTAAGTTTTTTTTTTTCTGCTTCTTCTTCTCCTTTCTCCTTCCTTTTACTTCTGCTTCACATTCTCTCTGCTCATACTTACACATGTATGTACATTCGTATAAGGAGTATAGACATATAACATAGAAAAATCCCAGGATATAGTATATACCTTTGCTTCCAAAGAAAAGGGAGCACCAGGGAGGAAGAGAGAGCCTTAGCAACGAACGGGGAAAGGCTGGCTGAAAGCAAGGAGGAGAGCCAAAGGCAGGAGCAGATCAAGCAATCCTTTGAAAAAGAAAGCGAACGAGTGAAAGGAGAGAGACGGAGATTTCCAGGGGAACATATCACAAATATAATAAGGGGTTTTCGAGGAAAACAAGGCTGAAAAAAATATTTCCAAACACACTGAGAATACATTTTGAAAGAAATTCGGAGAAACAAAAAAATACGGGAACAAAAGGGAAAAATCAATGAGAAATAAAAGGCGAAAATGTGGCAAATTTTAACAAAGGCAAAGGGACAACGGCAAAGGATTTATGTGACCATTTAAAAGGTTTTTTTTAGAATTAAAAAAGGGGGGCAAAATAAAGAATAAAAAGAGAAAGCAATGATCACACAAAACAATGAAAAAGACGCAAAATAGGCGGAACGAAATGTACGAAATTTGTGCAAATAATAAAAATTGAGGATGAATTAACTGGAGAAAGCTAATGTGAAAGCCTACGGAGAAAGTCAACATTTTTTCGAAAGAATTGAGCAGAAAGCAAATGATATTTGAAAAGATATCTCAGAAAAATTTATATAAAATAGAGCAGAAAGTAAGAGAAAATTAAAGTACAAATTGGAAAATATCAGAAATAATTCGAAAAAAGCATGACATACGGAAAATTGCGGGAGAAATATAAATGTGCAAAATTTTGGAGAAACAATAAAAAACAAATTAGACCAGGAGAAGCAATTTTAGGAAGAAAAACTGAACGTTTAAACGAAACCCACAAAAAATAATTAATAGCCGAGCAAAATAAAAGAAACCCAACCAAATTCATAGGAAACCAGACAAAATAGGAATAGCATAAGAAATCCGGGAGAAAATAAAAGATTACAAATTACCAGGCAAATCTTCGACAACACCGGAAAGCGAACAAAGAGCAGTCCGCGGAACAAGAACGAGAGAAAGTTGGTGAGAAATCTAGGGCAAACCAGAAACGTTACATTACAGTTACAACTAGGAGAAAGCTAAAAAGGAAGAGGAAGCTATCGAGGATAAACTAGGAAAAACAAAAGTGAAAGTAAGTGAATGAAAAAAATGGAGCAAATGCGAAAGTTTCCAAAGCTATAGAAATAAGGAGAAATGGAGCAAGCAAAATAGATCAAGGGAGTTTGTGGGATAGTATAAGAATGAATGGTGAAAGCAAATAGGAGAAAGCTTTGTGCGTGCAAATTTCGAGGAGCAACCAGAAGCTATAGCTATAGAGAAGAAGAGAGAGCAAAATGGAGAAGGACTGAACTTGATGAAAAAGAGTTTAATAGAGAGAAAGGGAGTCAAATAGAACGAGAGAGAGAAAGAGAGAGAGAGAGAAACATAGAGAAACAGAGAGAGAAATAGAGAGAGAAAAATAGAGAGAGCAAAATAGAGAGAGAGAAATAGAGAGAGAATGAGAGAGACAGAGAGAAAGGGAAAGAGAGAGAAAGAGTAATAGAGAGAGGCAAAGAAAGAGTGACAGAGTGAGAAAAAGAGAGAACCAGAGAGTGAAATGGAAAGAACCAGAGTGAAAAAGAGAAAGCCGCAGAGACAAAGAGGCAGATAGCGAGAGAAAGAAGGACAACGGAAGAAGCAGAGAGAGAAGGTGTGCGCAACAGAGAGAAAGCAAGAGAGTAAGAGAGAGACAGATAACAAAGACAGAGAAGGTAAAAAAAACCGACAAATTAAGAAAAAGAGAAAGGGAGAGAAGAAATAAAAACAGAGAACTAGTTAAACACAGAGAAAGTGAGAGAAACAGAGCGACAGAAATAGAGACAATGGTAGAGAAACCCAGAGAAGTAGTGAGGCGTTTAGATACAGTGAGAAAGGAAAAGAGAAAAAGTGGGAGATACAAAAAGGGAGAAAACTATTGGCTTCATACTTATTGGGTGTGAATGATATGGCAAAAGTAGGATCGAAAGCGGTTTGTAGTCGTAGGTAAAGACTTTCACGAGCAACGGAGGAGGCGGAGAAAGCAGGAGGATGAGAAGAAAGACACACTGGCGTGGTCTAAAAAAGAATCTTACCCGCACGTTCCTTTCTATCTCTCTCTCTCTTTCTCTCTCTTCATCTCTATCCTGGAAACTTTTTTTCTGTCCATCCTTTTATTTTTTATCCGTTCAAACAAAGAGAAAGTAATATTTTTTCTCCCCTTTGTATTTCACCCTCTCTCAAGTGTCTCTCTCCTTTTTTGTACCATTTCCCCGCCATTTTTGAACTGTCTACTGTTTGTTCCTTTTACCAGAGATCTGGTCGATTATCAGGGCCTTGATGGTCCTTTTTTATCATCCTCCCTTTTTGCCTTTCCATATGTTCTCCATGTGGGAATATTTTCCTCCTCCACCTCCACTTCTCCTTCCATTGGCGTTTGACTCTTGCTATTTGTTTATGGAAAGTTTTGAATCTAAATATAGCTTCTTCCTCCTTTGGCTTTCACCATCTCTCTCTCTCTTTCTCGGTTCGTCTCGCTTCATAATCGGATCTTGTAAAGGACATTAAATCCTTAACCAATGCCATTTGGCATTACATAAAGTCCTTTGAATTTGATGCTGTGCATAAGCTTCTCAGCACGGCATGTCTCGGCGTATTTCATCTGTCTCTTTTTCTCTCTTCCTGTGGAATATTAACTTCTTCTTGGCAATGTCTACCTTTCTCTTTTACATATTCCTTTTGGTTTACCGGTATTGTCTCTCCGTCTATCTGCTGTTTTTACTGTTTCTACGTATCTCTTTATATTCCTTTTTATCATGATTTTCTTTCATGCTTTTTTGCAATCAATGTCTAGGATTTTCCTCCAATTGTGTCTTTTCCCCAATATTTGTCTATTTTATCATTCATTTTTGCTTTCGTTTTTTATGTATTGTTATGCCTTTTCGCTTTTTAGTCTTGTTTTCTCTATTACTACTCTTGTTCTTTTTTATTATGCTTTTTTCCCTTTCTATTTTATTCTTCTTCTATTGCTGCTCCTTTAATTTTTCTATTTTATTCTTCTTCTATTTCTGCTCCTTTTATTTTTCTATTTTATTCTTCTTCTATTTCTGCTCCTTTTATTGTTCTATATTATGCTTTTTTCCTTTTCTCTTTCATTATTGTTCTATATTATGCTTTTTTCCTGTTCTCTTTCATTATTTTTCTATATCATGCTTTTTTCTTTTTTTTGTTTTGTTATTTTTTATTTTAATTTTTTCCCCTTTTATGAAAAAGAGAAAAACCTCTTTTTCTATTTTATGTTTTCCTCTTTTTCTGCTTATGCTTTTTCTCTTTTATGTTTTTCTATGTTTCTGTTTATGCCTTTGCTCTTTTTATTTCGATGCTTTTGCTATTTTTATTTTTATTCTTTTTCTCTTTCTATTTTATGCTTCTGCTCTTTTTCTGTATATGTTTTTTCTCTTTTTCTATTTTATGTTTTTGCTCTTTCTCTGTTTATGCGTTTTCTCTTTTCCTATTTTATGCTTTTGCTCTTTTTGCGTTTATGCTTTTTTTCCGTTTTTTATTCGTTAGCTGTTGGCTTTGTTTTGTATGTTTACTCCCCGTTTTTGTTTTTGCATTCGCATTATTTTTATGCTTTCTCCCCAACTAAACACATGAAATTCTCAGCTCTATCTTACAGATGTGCCTCCGAGTTTCTACTTTCTCTCCATTTTTATGCTTTCCCTCTTTTTTTCTGCGTTCTCTCAATTTTATTTTTTCTTTCCGTGATTTCTATCCCTTTCGCTCTATTTTGTACCATTTCCATCTATTTGTCGACTTTCTCTCCATTTTTAACACTTCCTACTCTATATTTGGTTTTTGCTTTTCGTCAATTTTAAATTTTAACCCTTTTTCTCTATGCTTTATATTTTCCTTTTATTTTTCTGCTTTGTCCCTATTTTTCTAGTTTCTCTCTACGTCCATGATTTCCCTCAATTTGATGCTTTCTCCCTATTTTCCTCGTGTTTTGCCACATTGCTTTCTCTCAGCCGGTATTTTCTCATCTGCTTTTTTCTTGTCTTCCATTATTTTTGCTTTCGCTTTATTTCTCCATTTTAATTTCTCTGCCTTTCTCCCTTTCGAATTTTATCCGATCTCCCCTTTTACTTTCCATCGGGTCTAATCCGTTGCTTTCTCTGATTGTCTATACTGTTTTTTCTTGATTAATCCTTTTTTTATCTTTTCTGTGGTATTTACGGTTGTATTGAGGCAAAATCTCTCTCTCTCTCTCTCTCTCTCTCGCTCTCTCTCACACTCTGTATCTCTCTCTCGATGCTCCTCCTTGTCTCTTCCGTCTGCTTATCTCGCTCTCCCTGAACCTCCGTTTGTCCTGTCCTCTCTATAGTCCCTCTTTTCTCCAGTACTTAATTCCATCCAATTTCTTCCCTGCTCTCGGTCCCTTAAAAAAAGTGCTTTCATTCCGTGAATGGTCCTCCCTTTTTTTCCCATTTGTGCTTATAAGCCTCTCGACGTGAAGAGCATTTACGGCCGCCTTAATTGAAGGGCATTTATAAAGCCTCTCAATTGAAGGACATTCTTAGGGAAAAAAGCCTTTGGGAAGTGCTGGGATATTTGCGGTGGTTGCCATGGCTTTGTGCCGTCCCTTCTGACGTTAACTACATGTCCACAGCAATGCTAAACAGCCTTGAGTTTGAGTGGGAGGATTTAAACACGGTGTTTAGGAGGTTTAGAAGAGGATTTTTGGGAGATTTTGGAGAAGCAAAAAGAAATTTGGTGCCGTAGAAATTTAAAATCAAAAGGAATAACATCAGACAAAATGTGGATTCAAATTCGAATTAAAATACATGTGCGTTTTTTTATTATGAATACAAATTTAAATTTCGTATATTTAAAATATAAATTCTAATTCCAATACAATTTTATTCAAACACTCAGACATATGAATACGTATTCAAATACTTTTATAGATTCATTTATAATGCAATCTGGCATAATTGGTAGCTTAAAACAAACGTAAAATCAATACACAAAATTAAAAATTGACTCCACAACTCCGATTTTGCAGAAAACGATGCTTTTACGGGCAAAATAGCTATATTACTGCCAATTGAAAAACTCATTGTGACAATACCTTGATTTTGCAATACTTTGATTTTGCCCACAGGTGGGAATTAGCAACATAATAAAGGAATTTTTGAATACCAATTAAGTATCGAAATCCAAATGCCAACTTTTGCATCCGAATTTAAATTTTGAATGTGTTTATAATTTTCACTAATTCGAATTAAAAAATTTTTTTGTGCCAAAAATAAAGATACTAATTCCGATTAAAATATTGAAAAATATGAATATAATTCCTATTTGAATTCAAATACCGATTCGGATGTCATATCTTGCTTAAAAGATGTACAGTCAATTCTTTTTTTGGTAATTTTAAATCCCCCGCCATCAAATCCGTTTTTTAACAGTTTTCCTTGTACCGGTTATCCCCTATAATGATTTTTTTTTCCTCGACTCTTATAGAGAGAGAATTGACTGTCTTAGTTTTTTTTTGAAGTTTTGAATCCCCCGTGGTTTTGCACATTTTATTATACCGGTTTTAGGCCACGCCTTCAATTATTTATCTCACTAGAACGGTTTTTTATTTTTTTTTATCAGACCCGACAAGCTTTGTCTTCAAGCGTCAAGCGTTTTTCTTTATAACGGTTATTGCATTATTCCCCGTAAGGGTTTTCCGCCATAACGTTTATATGCACCTACATCTTGCTAAACCGTTATACAGTGGACTCTCTCTATAACAACTGTCCTTATAACAACTTTTTCTCTATAACAACTGTCCTTATAACAACTTTTTCTCTATAACAACTTTATTTTTCGGCCCTTCGTATATGAAGTGTACATATTAAATGTTTCATATAACAACTTTTCCATATAATAACCATTTGTGTCCTTCCTGTCAGGGTTGTTATAGGGAGAGTCCACTGTAGACAGAACTGACTGTAGATGATTTTATTGCGTGGGATATAAGCTTGGTATAGGAATTGGAATGTTGAAAATCTGAAGGATTGCCAGGTTTAGGGGCCATTTGTGGATTTGTGCGGTAAATTTTAAATTTTGAGTATGTTTTTTTAGTGCCGTCGGGAGGGAAGTACGTGCACACCCCGCAGCACCCGCCCGGGATAAGGACGATCGTGACCAAGGATGGGAAATTGGAGACGATTATCAATGATTTTGCCCATGGCCATGGGCCAGTAGGGACGCCGGGGTCGGGGCCTTCCGTCACCACGCCCAGCATCACCATCTACCACGATGACGCGACTGATCCCAAGAAAGCTGGCATTTGTCGGTGAGTACAAATCAAACTTTCGCAACTTTCACCATGAAAAAAAAGTTTAGAATTTTATTGGTCAGCATGGAAAATTAATTGGCCTAAACAAAACTGCAGTTGACTCTCCCAATACCGGCCCTCCCAATAAGGGCACTTTATAACGGCAGTGCTGGATCCCCCCCACTGCTTTACCATGTAAAGCGCGCTCTCGATAAATAGCAGAGTATTTTATTTCCTCGGTCACATTCCTCTCACTATAACAGCACTTTCTTCCTATAAGAGCATTAGCGCCTAAGTCACGTATCCCTTCAACATTAACTTTTTCTCTGTAACAGCATCGGAACTGTTTAGCGGCACAGTTTTATTCTTTTCTCACTAAAATGTAAATATTTATTCGAAATTGTATAAATATTGTTAGAATTTGGAAAATTATCAAACTTATGCCTGAAAATAATATCTATTAGTTAATATTCATATTTCTAACCTAATTCTCTGTACCAGCAGTTCGTTCTAAGAGCACTTTTGGTGGTGCAGATAGGGTGCTGTTGTAGAGAGAGTCGGCTGAGTTTGAAAGGTGATCGGAGGGAAACATGAAATAAAAATTGCATCAGGCAAAATTCAAAACTAAAGCGGGTAGAAATGCCATTATTATAAACAGATTTGCGAGAGAACAGATAATGTCGTTAAGCACGGCGGCGCTGTGAATGGAGAGAAATTGGCGAAGGAGAAAACATTAATTAAAAATTAAAACAAGAAAAACCAACCAAATACAGTAAACGTAATCGGAGAAAGCCAAAGTTGTGAGCCAAACAAAGGTAAATTAATCAGAGAAAGTAAATTTCCCTCCGAACTAATCATAGAAAGTGAGTTTTTGTCCGCAAGAGAAAGCTAAAGCAGTAAGAACGGCAGGGCCAGATTATAAATTAGATATAAATGGAAATTTGTGCATAAGCGCAAACTATAGCCAGAAAGAGAAAGTAACGTCGGTGAGGAAAGAACAAATACGACAAAGCGACAGAGCGATAACGACAAAGCAAAACATAATAAAGAGAAAGCTACAATTATTAGTGAAAGCATAATTAGTCGAGAGTCTTGAGATTTGCGAGAAAGAATGAGCGAAACTAGCACTAAAGGGAAAAATAAATTCATTCAAGAACATGAAATTGTTTTAACCCAAATAGTGAGATAACAAGAAAACGCCAAAATTAGCCAAAACTAGAAAGCAAAATTAATTAAACGCAAACATTGTAGCGACTTAAAGAGGAAACGTGAAAGAAGCGGATACAAAAACGCAAATTTACTATAATTTACTATAAATTTACTATAAAAAAGAAGGCACATTAAGAAATAAAAACGGAAATAAAAAAGAAAGTTGACCGAAATACGAACGCAGCATGGAACAAAAATTAGAAATACGAATTAGCAAACATAACGAAAATTAGGGAAGAAGATGACGAAAATTAGTGAAGAAAATAACGAAAATTGGTGAAGAAAATAACGAAAATTGGTGAAGAAAATAACGAAAATGAATGTGCGCTAATTTAAGAAAATAAATAATTATTGTAACAAACGTATTAAACAATTACGTAACACAAAGTCGCAATTCAAAGTTAGCAACGGCAGAAACCTCGAATTGTTGCGAGATCTAATTGTTTAGATAGGAAAAAGGATTGAAACAGACAAATCATTTAAAGCGAGAATTTCCAACTTCGAAATAAATAGACCGGACATAATTCCAGAGAAAGGAGCTGGGAGAAAAAAAGTAAAATGAAGAAGATCAAGTTTGAGAAAAAGTGATGGGAAAGTCATTGAAAAATGGAAAGGGCAAGCTCTGGGGCGATGGTGAGTTGGGAATGCGGAGAAAGTCAAGAGAGGAAGATGAACAAGGATATCTATTGACAGTGAAAGCTCGTCAGATGCAGGGGAATTGTGTGTGAAACAGACAAATAGTGAAGGAGTTGGAGGGAAGTGAAAGTGATGTTTGGGAAAGAGAAAGTTCAGGGGAGATAAATGGATTGATACCGAACGGGAGTTAGACACATTGAATCTTTTACTCCTGGCAGGACCTTCAATACTTTCACCGACAGAAGCCTCTCACCTCTCCGTCACTCTTTGTCCCCCTGGAGCTCCCTGATAATATCCTTTTTCTCCGTCATCCGTATAAATCTTCTCCAGGACATTGTCATCACCTGTCCTCCCCCCGGATCAACTCCGGACCAAAAACTTTCCATCCTATCCGCACAAACACATACGTATCTATATGCTCACAGAATCTTTCATCAATTCATTTCCATTTGGAGAAAATCAAACAACTGTACTTTGCCTTGGTATAGTCCATCTTTGCTGGCAGGAACTGATTGTCACTCTAATGAGGATACGGATGCCTGGCAAATATTGCCTGAAGGCAATCAGGAGACTTGCTCATTTCTATGTTCCTTCTATTTGTCTTTTAATACGCTCTTTGCTTCGATCGAATTTGGCCTAATTCTCAGGGCTTTCGCACCTCTTTCATTCCTTTTCCTTTGATTTTTTTGGACTTTGTCCTCTCTAATATTTCTCTTTATTTTGTCTCTTTTATTGTTGGTTCCCTTTCCTTGCTGTAATGTTCCTTTTAATTTTGTCTGTGCATTTTTTGTTTAACTTTCTCATCTGCAAGATTTGTCTGAATTTCTCTTGTGAAACTTTAATATCACTTTATTATCTGCAAACTTTCTCTTAGTTTTAAATTTGACTTTCTCTTCTGCAACATATCTCTTTATTTTTCTTCGTTTCCTTTTGCCGCTGTTTCTATTCTGCAAATTTTGCTTCATTTTATCTTGTTACTTTCTTCGGTGCTGCTGGAAGATTGCTGAATTCTTCTGTGGAATTTTGATTCAACTGTCTCCTAGGCAGGCCTTTGCTTTAGGTTTGCTTTAAAAAACAAATTTTACTTTCACCTTTACTTCAACGTTTACTTGTTTAATTTCTTGTGTGACTTATTTTTCTTAATTTTTCCTCTTTATATTTTGCCTAATCTTCGTTGCTGCACGATTTGTTTTATTTTTCCCTAATTAACGCTTGTCCCACTTTCGAAGCTGTCAAACGTTTTAAAATTTCTTCTGTGCCTTTCTCTTCTGTTGGATTTCTCTTAATGACTGATGTTACTTTCTCCTGTGTCAGATTTCTCTAAATTTATTCTGTGACTTTCTCCTTTATTTAAATGCTCTTAATGTCTTCTGTTACTTTCTCCTCTTCCAGATTGCTCTTAATGTCTGGTACAGTGTCCTCTGACAGATAATTTCTTTTGTTACTTTCTCCTCTGTCAAATTTCTCTGAATTTCTTCGGTTGCTTTCTCTTGTGTCAAATTTCTCTGAATTTGTCCTATTATATTCTCCCCTGTCAGTTTTCCTGAATTTATTCTGTCACTTTCTCCTCTCAGATGTCTCTGAATTTCTTCCGACTTTCTCCTCTGTCCGATTTCTCTGAATTTCTTCTGTTATTTTCTCTTCTCAGATGTAATTTAATTTTCTAATTTTTTGTATTAAATTTTCTTTAATTTCTCGTTCCATTTTTGTTGGCAGTCACCGGCGAATCCCAGCTATATTCTCGATTTCATTGTATAAAATATGTCTTTCCTAAAAACGACCCTTAAACAACGAGATCCAAAAAGTTTTGTAGAAAAACGTCTAAAAAATGAACCTAGAATTAAAAACAATAAAAAAAAAGGTAAAACCTGGATATTCCCGTTATTCTCCGCCAGGCAGATTTTCATTTGTCTGCCCAACATTGTTTGAAAAAATCTGAATATTTCAAACGAGAAATTCTACATCAGGCTAGGAGGTCACTAACATCTGCAAAAATATCTCGGTGGTCACTCCAAACTTTGCTCGCCCCAAAATTTAATTTGTACCACTTTCCCCATGCAAACCTCCAGGGATTCCACCCTCTTCGGATGTGCCGCCTGGAGGCTTTGGCTTTGTAGAATGCAGCACAAATACATAAAAAGGGGCCAGTTATTCACGAATTTGTTATTCCTGGCAGTCGTAAAATGATACAGAGTTTCTTGGAGATTTCAATTTCCCCGCATCCCTATTTTTTGCGGGATATGTGTGATACCCCAGATTCTTTTGGGGGAGCAAATTACTATGACTGAATGTCGTGTCAGCCGGCGGACTTTCTCATAAAAACGAGACAGGTGTTGCAGCCATGTAAGATTTACTTTCTCCAGACTAAAACACACACACGGAGAAAGAAACAGTTTTCCGTGACACACAAACACAGATGGACATATGTATGCGCCTGAACGGGAGACAGAACTACCGTGGGAGAATGTGTGAGCCCAGCGCCAATGGGAGGCTCCAATTCAAGAAGGAGAGCCGTCTGGATAAAGAAATATATAAAAAGAGGGACTGGGGCCCAGCTGAATAATACCGTATACTTGTATAAAACAAACAACACAAGCTGAAAACACTGGAGAAAGTTGCGGGGGAAGATAAAAGGGAAATAAATCCGGGTCTAATGCAAAGAGAAAGCAAAGAACAAAACAGAAGAAAGTACCGGAGACACGAAAATCGCAAATCAACAAAAAAGGGAGACACGTAACTATGCAAAAACGGAATTGTCAAGCACCAGCTACAAAGAGAAAGTCAGGAATACATGGAAAGTGCGGGAAAGGAAATCTCGAAAGAAAATGTAAAAGCAAGTTCAAGGGAACATGCATCGGAGAAAGTCACAAAAATAAAAAAAACACCAAAGAGAAAAACGAAGGGTGGAAACAGAACAAGTGGAAGAAAAATGAGAAAGAGAATGTCATACAAAATCTGGAAGGAAAACATCCAGCAAAATCGACAAGTAGAAAGTCTAGCAAAACAGAGAAAAGCATAGCAAAAGCGCGATAAGGAAAGTCGAAAATAAGAAACAAGTGGAAGTTTAACGGGAATTAATGAGAGGGAATCAATAATCAAATAAGAACAGAAAATCTAAGAGAACCAAAAAAGAAGGCTAATGAAACCAGTGAATAGAAAGTCTGGCAAAATGGAAAGACAGAAAGTCTAATTAAAATTAAAAAGAAACTAGTAAATGTAAAAAAAAGAAAAGAGAAAGTCCAACACGATAGAATGTGCATTAAAAACTAAAAAAGCAAGTTTAATAAAAACAAAAGGTTAAAATCTAACAAAAAAGCAAAGAAAGTTTACCAAAAAAGAAGAAAGAAAATCTAAGAAAAAAGCAAAAGAAAGTTTAGCAAAAATAAATAAAGAACATCTAACCAATACAAGAAAATTCAGCAAAAAGGAGAAAGTCGAACAAAACCAGGAAATAAATTTGAACAAAATCAGGTAAGAGAAAATGTAACAAATATGAGAAAATCTAAACAGAGAAATGGGCTAACAAAACCATCAAGAGAAAGTCAAACACAATGAGGAAAGAAAAAATCAAATAAATAAGAGAAAATGCAACAAATATGAGAAAATCTAAAAAAGAGAAAGTCGAACAAAATGAGGAAAGAAAAAATCAAACAAATATGAGAAAATGTAAAAAAGCGGAAGTCAACCAACACCATCACAGTGAAAGCCAAACAAAATCAGGTAAGAGAAAATCGAAGAAAAAAAAACAGAAAGTTTAACAGAAAATAAAAGAGAAAAACAAAACAGCAAATAAAAGGGAAAAACAAAACCGAAAATAAAAGAGAAAAAACAAAACCGAAAGTTCAGCAGAAAATAAAAGAGAAAAACAAAAAAGAAAGTTCAATAGAAAATAAAAGAGAAAAACAAAACAGGAAATAAAAGAGGAAAACAAAACAGAAAATAAAAGAGAAAAAACAAAACAGAAAATAACAGAGAAAAAACAAAACAGAAATTTCATCAGAAAATAACAGACAAAAAACAAAACCGAAAGTTCAACAGAAAATAACAGAGAAAAAACAAACCGAAAGTTCAACAGAAAATAAAAGAGAAAGCACATCAGAAAATAAAATATAAAAAAGAAAGCCTAAGGTTCAACAGAAAATCAAAGAGAAAAAAGAAAATAGAAAGTAAAAGAGAAAAAAACAGGAAAACTATCTAGAATAGGAAAGCGTGGATGTCTCAGTATTATTATCAAAAGAGAAAGTCGAGAGAATGCAAAGCTGAAAAAAGTACACGAGTGATATGCCATGCATATAAAACAACCAAAGTGAGTCACTGCAGTAGGAATATTAAGATAAAGGCGAATAATCAAAAACATTATATGTTTACAAAACTGAAAGAATTAAAATACAATTTCTCACGCTCAGTAACTGTAACAATTAAATGTAAAACAGATTTTAGATAATAGATAAACTCAAGGCAGTGAAAGTCTAAAAGTGACAGCAAGTTTCCCTCCAAAAATAGCTTTCGGATAACAAACGAAAAAAGTGCAAGAGAACTATGGTAAATAGTGCAAACATGGGACAAGTTTATAAACACTGGAATGAATGGGGAAGTCAAGTTCCGCAGCGAAAGAGAAAGTATAGTAGCTAAAAATACAGGGAAAGTTGGAAAGTGAAAGTGATGTCAGACGGAAAGGAGAACGCCCTCACCCACTCCCTCTTCCTCCACATTTTGCATTATAAATGCTCACGTAGTCGTAAATACACTTGGCCCAAGCCTCGCCCTCCATTTCAAACAACATTTGTAGCCACCGATGAAAGGGAAAGCACAAGTTGTTGCAAGACTCGGGCTCCCACTTCAGCAAACACAGACACACATGGACGCACGCACTCGCCCATGCTCGTAAAGAGGGGAAGAGAAATAAAAGCAAATCTGTTGAGAGGGAAACTGAAAGGAGTGAGAAAGTCAATGAAAGGGGCCGACATGGACAATTATATAGGTATACGGAGAAAGCCAAAACGGCAAGAATGGCGAAAGTGAAATACAAAGCCACAGACATTAAAATGCATGGAAATAATAGACAAGTTGGGAGGGAAATTGGTTGGGAGAGAGCTTCGAAAAGAGGACAGGGAGAAAGAGAGAGCACGTGAGAAAGAGAGAGAGAGTGAGAGAGAGAAATTGAGTGAAAGAGAAAGTAAGCGAGAGATAGCAAGTAAGAGAGAGAGAGAGAGAAAGTGAGAGAGAGAGAAATTGAGTGAGAGAAAGTAAGCGAGAGAGAGAAAGTAAGAGAGAAAGTGAGAGAGAGAGAGAAATTGAGTGAGAGAAAGTAAGCGAGAGAGAGCAAGTAAGAGAGAGAGAGAAATTGAGTGAGAGAAAGTAAGCGAGAGATAGCAAGTAAGAGAGAGAGAGAGAAATTGAGTGAGAGAAAGTAAGCGAGAGAGAGAAAGTAAGACAGAGAGAAAGTGAGACAGAGAAAAAGTGAGAGAAGGAAGAGAGAAAGTGAGAGAAGGAAGAGAGAAAGTGAGAAAGACAGGGAATTTATATGAATGAGTGCAACGTATCAAGATGAAAAAACAATACAGAGTAAAAATTAAACGGAGCGAGAGAGAAAGCGAGAGAACAAATTGAGGAGAGAAAATCTGAGAGAGAGAAACTGTCTAGCATAATGAGAGATTTGATAGAAATATTGAAAATTAGGAGAGAGCAATAATGTGGGTGGAAATGAAGAGAGTAAAACTTTAGTGCGAGAGTTAAATCAAAAAAGAGTGGAAGTTAGATATCGGGAAAGATTTCAGAATAAAAATTGAGAAAGAGTGATAGATTGGAATCTAGAAAGATCCTAGACAGGAGTCGGGAAAGCGTGCACGATAAAAATTGAGAAAGAGGGCTAGAAAGAAATAGAAAAAGTGCAATAGAGAAAGAGAACAAATACAAAAGAGAAATACCAAGAGTGCAACGTGCAAGACACAAATAGGAAGACTGCGGGAGAGAAGTAGATCGAGTACAACAGAGAAATAGAACAAATACAAAAGAGAAATACAAAGAGTGCAAGACACAAGTAGAAAAAGTGCAAGAGACAAATAGAAAGATTGCGAGAGAGAAGTAGATCGAGTGCAACAGAGAAATAGAAAGAGGGCAAGAAGAAAATAGAAGGAGTGCAACATAAAAATTGAAAGCGTGCAAGAGAGAAATACGAAGACTGCGCGAGACAATTGGAAAGAGTGTAAGACACAAATAGAATGAGCGAGAGTGTCAAATCGGGAGCTTCGGAGAGAACAAGCAAAATCCAGAGTAAAAGAGACCGAGCAAGACAGAAACGGAGATGAATAAAATGGAATGCGAGCGAAAAATTGAGACAGAGTGAAAGTAAAATCAAGAGCTCGAGAGAGCAATCTAGAAATAATACAAAAGAGAAATCGAGAAAGAATACAGAAAGACAAAAAGAGACACATTGAGAAAGAGAAAAATAGAAATTGAGAAAGAGACAAATTGATAAAGAGAAATTGAGAAAGAGCAAAACAAACAAATTGAGAAAGAGCAAAGGAGACAAATTGATACAGCGTAAAAGAGAGAAATTGAGAAAGATTAAAATGGAGAAATTGAAAAGGCATAAAAGAGACAACTTGAGAGAGAGAAAAGGAGAGACAAATTAAGAAAGAGTAAAAGAGAGACAAATTGAGAAAGAGTAAAAGAGACAAATTAAGAAAGAGTAAAAGAGACAAATTAAGAAAGAGTAAAAGAGAACCAAATTGAGGAGGAGTAAAAGCGACAAATTAAGAAAGAGTAAAAGAGACAAATTAAGAAAGATTAAAAGAGAAACAAATTGAGAAGGAGTAAAAGAGACAAATTAAGAAAGAGTAAAAGAGAGACAAATTGAGAAAGGGTAAAAGAGACAATTTGAGAAAGAGTAAAACAGAGAAATAAAGAGAGAGTGAAAGATAGAAATTGAGAGAATAAAATGAATTGCGAAAGAGAAATCGAAAAAGTCAAAATGTGAGAGAGTAAAATGGAGATTTTGAGAGAGAAATTGAGAAAGGTTAAAAAAGAGAAATCGAGAGAGAGAAATCTAGAGGCAGTAGGAAATCTTGCGAATAAAAGATGTTGCGATAGTAAACGAAAAATCCGGAGAAAAACAGTGAGATTTGGAGAAACACAATTTACGACAGAAACAACAGACAAAGGAAGATTGCAAGAGAGAAATAAGTCCAACATCAAAAAAACGAATAAAATGAGAGTAACAAAATTAGGAGAAAAAAATAACCGTCTAAAAGAGAGAATGCATAATAAATACAGTAAGGCAACCTTTCGAATAAGAATGACTAATGGAGAGGGAGCAGGGGAAAAAAGTAGAACAACATAGTAACTTTGAACATAGAAATGTATTATTAAATGCCCATTAAGTATTTTCTCTCTCCTTCCTCCACTTTCACTGTCCCTTTCCCCTCCCACAATTCCCCTTGTACGAAGCTGGACGTTCGGAATTATTAAATTATTGCCGGTGGAAACACATACGGACGTGTAGGGCTGGTGAAAGCATATATTAATGGGGAAAGTACCAGCACTTTCCCGGGAGAAAGTCGGCGAATGGTCAATTTTACATCCCTTCCTTGTATATTGATGAATGTGTTTGTTTTAAAAAAAAGTTTTCTCTTCTCATTGTTGTTGTTATTGTGTATTTTTGTCCCTGAAGGTACGACTACACTTCCCGTGGCTTACCCCGACAGGGCTCATCCAGCCTGGAGTCGGCCACGAATGCCGCGGTCCACGTGCATACGGTGGAGTGCACGCAGCGCGGGCTGTATGAATCCCATTGTAGTCGCTCACACTCGCCTCCCGAACCCTCCACTTGTGACTTCCATTGTTGTGCTCTGCATGAAGAGGGCCGGAAAATCCAGGTAAAAAGGGTCACTTTGTCGATGGAAATGTGTCGTCTCTTTCCTGATTTAATTTATTGTTCTCCTTTTCATTTTAATTATATTTGTTCAATTTTTTAGTTTGTATTTGTTCTTGTAATTATATTTATATTTGTTCTTTTAATTTTGTTTATATTTGTTCTTTAATTTATATTTATGTTTGTCCTTTTAATTTTATTAATATTTATATTTGTCCTTTTAATTTTATTAATATTTGTATGTGTACTTTTAATTGTTCTGTGTTTTAATCTGTAATTTATTCTTTTTTTGCGTTTATTTGTTATATTTTTTAATCTATAATTTGTTCTTTTTTGTGTATATTTGTTCTATTTGTTAATTTATAATTTGTTGTTTTCGAACTTTATTTGTTCTAATTTTTTATTTAGTTTAGTTGTTCTATTACAAATTTGTTTTGTTTTTTAATTTGATGTATGTTTTATGTAACTTACCTGTTCCATTTTTTACTTCACCTGTAACTTATTTTATTTTTCTGTATTTTTTAATTTCGATTACAGTCGACTCTCGCTATAACCGCATCCTATAAATCATCAAATTTCGCTTGTTATAACGAAAAACTGCTACAGAGAACAGACATTTCTATGTTAGCAATTGGAGAACGTTTTTTGAGGGGAGCATTTTTTGTTACTGTTATAGCGAGAGTCCTGTTATAAAGGGGACTGTTATAGAGAGAGTCGACTGTATTCTGCTTTGTTTAATTGATCTGCTCAATTTTGTAAATTAATCTACTTCGTAAATTATTTTGTTTGTTCAATTTTATAAATTTATTTATCTGTACAATTTGCAAATTATTTTGTTTGTTCAATTTTGCTAATTTATTTATCTGTACAATTTGCAAATTATTGTTTGTTCACTTTTGTACATTTATTTATTTGTACAATTTGTAAATTATTATGTTTGTTCAATTTTCCAAATTTATGTATTTGTACAATTTGTAAATTATTTTGTTTACTCAATTGTGTAAATTGCTTTATATGTAACATTGGAAAATTAATTTATTTGTTTTCTATGTTGTAAATTAATTACTTTGCTTTCTATTTTGTACGTTAATTGATTTTTCAGTTTTATTTATTTATTTAATAATTTGTAATTTATTATTTTATGTGTTCCATTCAGGAATGGATTTGCTTTTTTAAATTAACTGAAATAATAATTTAAGATTCAGATCTCTGAATTCGGAAATTGAAATAAATTTCTTCTATTTAAATTTCGTATTTACAGTTTATTAGAGTACATTGAAAACTCCGAAATTGTCCAGCACGAACATCTTTTATCTAAAGCCAAACATTTTCGAACTTAAAATTGAACTGCGTCCCAGCATAGATGCTTAAAACTTGAACCACTAAGGAACTTTACCTCAAATATTTGAACAAAAATGCTAGGAAATAAATGTATAAATATTTGTGGTATAAAATAAAAATAAATGTTGATATACTTTAGGTTCACAAGGCAGTGGCAACGTCGCCGATTGACCCCTCAATGTTCGAGACGCACCACGGTGGTCGTGGTGGCTACCAAACACTGCTCAAACCCGGGCCTCCGCCCACCTCCCACGGCCATCACGTCCGATTCAAGGACAATGGTCTCCTCCTCAACAATAATGGGGGGAAGGGCCCCACCTCAAGTTCGGCTCATCATCCTCCTCATACGTCGGCCACGGCCTCGGGCTCCTCCCATCTCCATCATCATCATCATCACGGAGGCTCCTCCTCTTCCCCCCACCACCACCCCCACCATCCCCATCACTACCACCACCCTCATGGTCCTATCCCCCCACCCCACCAACACCAAATCAAGATCGACATCCCCCAACTCACGACCACCTCCTCCTCCTCCGAGGATTCGGAGACTGAGAATCAGTCAACGATTGAGAGGAAGCTCATCAAGATGCTCCAACTCACGACCACAGATGTTCAGACTCCGTCACAACCCACTGCCTCCTCCTCCTCCAGCTCCTCAAAGCCCTCCGTCACCTCCTCCTCCACCTCCAAGGCCGCCTCAAAACTCCATGGCCACCTCACCATCAAGGATATAGGCATCATCCTCGAGAGGCTCAGCAACAAGGTCCTGGACGTGGAGTACTTGAGCCGGGAATTCAATAATGACCTCATCATCTGGAACATCCGGGCCACCGTTCTGGGGGAGTGCAATTGTGGCATCGTCTACAATGGCAAATACTACAGTATTAACGAGAATGGCGGGCTGCAGAGTGGGGATTTCGGCATGTTCGATCAAACCATGGACCTTCCCCCGCCCCCTCTCGATGATACGCTGGAGGAGGATATGAGATTGTGAGTCATACTGAGCCCTCTCCCTCCCTTTTTTCATCCCCCTCCCACCCCTTTTGTTCCACCTCCTCCCACAATTGCTCCTCCCCAACCTCCATTCAAACCTGACCTTCCTTATTCGGCTCCTCCCCTTGCTGTTTGGGCTCCTCACCTTAATGCTTCGGCTCCTCCTCTTTCTGTTTCGGCTCCTCCCCTTTCTGTGTCGGCTCCTCCCTTCCCTTATTCTGCTCCTCCCTTAGCTCCTTCGGCTCCTCCCTTACCTCCTTCGGCTCCTCCCCTACCTTCTTCGGCTCCTCCCTTACCTCCTTCGGCTCCTCCCTTGCCGTATTCGGCTCCTCCCTTACATTATTCGGTTCCTCCCATACCTTATTGTGTTCCTCCCCTTTCTTCTGCGACTTCTCCCTCTTCTTGTTCGGCTCCTCCTATTTCTCCATTTGCTCCTCCCTTACAGTTTTCGACTCCTCCCCCCGCATCCTCGGTTCCTCCCCCTCGTTATTCGGCTCCTCCCCTTCCTTATGCGGCTCCTCCCCCACCCCCTTCAACTGCTCCCCCTACGACTAAAGGCCCTCGCCTAAAAGCCAAACTTCATTGTCGTACTCGAGCCCCTGCCTCTTTGCCCCCTCCTCGTAAAATGAAGGCCCCTCCCCGTCCTCCTTTGAGGGCTCCGCCCCCACTTATGTTGACTCTTCCCCGTTCGATTGTGGCTCCACCCCCTCCAGCTGTGACCCCGCCCCTCCCTCCCAGGGCCCCACCCACTTTGGTTGAAACTCCTCCCACCCCGATTGTACTGGAATTCCCTTCGGGGGAAAGGCTTTGCAATCCTTTGGTGGCCC